>JAMKCH010005794.1:0-31794 GCA_023653785.1 Ophioderma brevispina
CAGTTATAAAAATCTTGGCTTTTCATTTAAAGGAATCATTATTGATCAAACCCATGTCAATGAACTAATTGGAAAGGTAATAACGTATGGTACATCAAAATCAAATAATCAATAATCAGGATGACTACAATCGTGTATACTATGGTAACATCCTTTGGAAGTCACTTGCCCTTCCATCTCGTAATTATGCGTGCTCAGTTTCGTGTTTAAAGTACAAGCGATTATAAGAGGTTTGAAAACCTTCAGCTTCAAAGGCTAAGGACTTCTTCTTTACCAAGCGTCTCGCAATTACACCGACAGCAGCACTACTTGGCGATCTAGGTTGGACCACCATTGAATGTACGCATAGGCAGGCAAAGACGAAGTACTTTGCAAGACTTATTGACATGGATTTATATAGATGGCCAAATTATTATTGAAGCTCTAATGACCATCCATAGTAAAAATGTTCCCTTGAAATACAAATGGCTTGAATGCTTTAGTCATTCTCTTGAAAAAAGTGGTTATGCCACTGCTTTTCTCTGTGATAGGACTGCACCTGCAAATCCCGGTTGGTTCAATACCTTTAAGCATATTAATCTAATCAGTATGAGATTGACTGGTATAACACAGCATGTACCACCTCTTCCTTAAGTAATTATGTTGTTTTTTAAAAGCAAGCAAAGTCTGAGAGTTACACTACTTGATGGTCTTGATTTTTATGGTGCAAGCTTAAAATTTAAGGCCCGTTCAACACTCTCTCCCTCAATGGCAGAACAGAACGGGCAGGGAGCCTATGAACTCGGGTGTATGTGACCTATGTATGTAAAGATGGTTATTGAAGAACGTCGTCAAACATTCATGCTCAACATGACATGTTCTCGATTTGTGATAAAACTAAAGAGCTAGCTATACTCCACAAAAGAGATTAATCGATTGCGGTCTCGATTTCTTTTGGGAAGTATTTACATGTCTAAACCAATCTCGACATAATCTGTACCCGTTTAGGAGGGTGGACTGCAGTAGTAAAATCGTGCCCAGGCTTCCGAGAGAATTGGCTATTTTAGTCCATAATATTTTTGACGACTAATATGCAAGTCTTATCTGAAAAAAAACATGGCATATCAGAATTGCGTCAAAGTGAGTCCACATTAAGTTTGCCTTCACTGGTTTATTGCTTCTATATAGGACTGTGTATCATGTATTCATTGGTAAGGTGACGCAACTATATTGTGTAGTATTGCTTTACTGTCAACGCGTGGTCGCATATACAGTTTCTTGTTCCATGCATTTCACCTCCTCCAAGCAGATTTACTCTTAGTGGTTAAATGCATGTTAAAGGAATAGGGTTTTGTATGCGCCCACTTTATTCTGTTACTTGTACTGTTTTGTGTGTGTTTCTTGTAAGGACGCCCCCACGAGAAGGTGTGTTGCCGCTGTTGTAAAGCGAGTGTCCAAATAAATAAATAAAAAATAAATAAATAAACTGTTAGAATTTGAAAATAAATGAAACATAATTGGTCGTGTGACTGGTTGCCATGGTTAACTGGCGCGGTATGTGGGAACCGATATTTTGCCTAGCTTGGATTAGCTAAAACACTATTGTTGCTATCAGAGTGATGAAAACAAATGGGAAATTGTTAGTAGGTCAAACATCTTGTGAAGGAACTAAAACTATGTTCATACTCAACTGTTCAGGGGTAAAATAAACAGGTTTTTTTTCTACATATTTTGCCAAAAAATTTGAAAATAAATAATTGATTTTCCCTTTTTGTGTGAAAAAAATGCCTCCTGCAGTATAATGCAACCATTTTAGTTCAAGTCACTAAGAACAACCCATTAGAGCTAGATTGGTTCAAAATTTGAAGTCTATATCCCTGAGGAAAATCGAAAAAGTCTGAGAAAATCGTGTTTTGCGTCGGAGACGAGAACTTTGCAAAAATCAAAAAATGTTCAAAACGCAGGTCAAAGTTAAGATAGTTCTTAAGATTGCTCAATTATCTTAACTAAGTGATTAATTAATTACAATTATTTTATTTTGCATATAGACTTTACCCGAATAACATTAACATAAACATTTATGAAAGGAGTTGATACTTTTTTATTAAAAATACAAGCATTTGTGTCAGAATTCGCCAAAGATGTTGTTCAGAATGACTCGATACAACAATAAAATACATAAGAATTAAAAAGAAAGTAGAAACAAAAGAAATGTTCTGCGTTTTCGCTCATGTCGTTTGACTAAACTGTCATAACGATGGAACCGAAATGTCCGTTTGAGTCAAACTCGAAGCAAATTAAGGCCCTTATATTGCTAGCTAAAACTTAAATGATATATCACAATTTTGCCCCAAATATAACCCTGTAATAACCCCAAAAACCCCTTAAAGCCACTATCAGTAATTTCACTCGCATTTTTTCTCAAGACATTTTTGTACTGGTTGTATTGGAAATTGCTGTAGTGACGACCCTGTAAGTGGCATAGCCTACCACGCCATATTTTTTTCAAGAATTACGATTTTTATTCAATGATCCGACTTTTACATTAAGTAAACAATACAGTCGTAAATGACATCATCAAGACCACTTTAAAATGCTTATGTGACTGTTTTTTGTTCACAAAGAACCGTAATATAAGGTGTTGATCATATGATCTAACACTAGCAATTAAGAGCACAATGAGAGCGATTCTGCAGCCTTAGAACCGCTTCTTCATCGACCCCTTGAGGGAGAAGTGACATTTTTATTGTTTTTTTACAATTTCACTAAAAGTTTCGTACTCACAGACGCTAGGTATTTATTTTGAATGTTTGATAGATAACATCATTCTCTCTTCTTTGTCTTCTATGTTTACGGGGGCCCATCCTTTGTTGATGCATGTTCATGACGGCATTTCGTAGGTTCCTTTTGTCAGAGACAATAGGTAACAACGACTGGGGTCAGAAGGATGACCGAAGGCCCCTGTCTCAATGAGAAACAATCTGGTGATGAAACAAAAATTAACACTCGGGACAAAGGGATTTTGTTAAAATGAAAAGTTACAATGGGTCTTTGCTGGTTATTTCTGAAAGCAATAAAATAAGTTTTTGTCTGAAATTTATTTCATTCCATCCGATGCATAGAACAAGTATGCTTCAATCAAATTATGAGAGTGTAAACTACACTTGGCCGATTTCCGATTAAGCTTTTCAAATGCACGACGCACATGAATACACTTGACCTCAGAGCAGATCTTCTTTCCAATCTTAAAGGAAAACAAATAGATCTTGCTGTATCAATTCTATTGAAGGAAGACTTCGATAGTCCTGTCACCATGTTTTACCAAAAGTCATGTTGGATCTAGCATAACGGCTCTTCTACTAGAGCCTCTACTGTTTCGTTTTGCTTTATTTCCCATGAGCTTATTCTATTTGGCTTTACAGCTTATCAAACAACATTTTTTTTGGGGGGGGTGGGGTTGTTGTTTTTTGGATTTTTGAAATATTTGCTTTTTGTTTATTCCGAGATATAGCTCATGGATTACAGTGGATTTACGTTTGGTTTTCTATTTCATCGTGGTACCCCGCCGCGTTTTAGGGCAAGTGCCATAGAGTACTCATCTATTGTGAGAAGTTACAATGCCTTGCCGAAATTTTCACAACGCTTTTGCGGTCGTTGAATAGATGATTAATTCGGTGACCTATTACAAAAAAAAGATCCATAGCGCGTGGCGACTATCTAGCAACGCGTTGTGAATCTTACAACACCGTTGTTAGAATTAACATGCGTTGCGGGGCCTTCGCACGGGTTTGCCACTTCGCAGGCTTTGCGACCTTCACAACACGTTGTGGTTCCACAACGCCGTAGGCCCAAAAGGGTTTGACAAGTTGTGACATACTCGTTAAAATTTTCCAGAATTGTAACATATATGGTATTTATAACGGTGGTGATTGAGAATCTGAAATACAAAAATGTGGGGTCCCGACTTGGTTTTTGAGTTATAGCCAAAACCAAAAAGTAAGTTGTCACTTTTTAACCACGCAAGCCTATGGAACAGTCAACATTTGACGTTTGATCGCCTACAAAATAAACATTTCTCGACAAATTTTGTATTTCTAAATATGGGTTGAGGTCCTAATGTCGTTCTTCAAAATTTGAAATAAAATTGGGGGTCACCGTTTACGATTCGGTACGCAGCAAGCTGTGAACGCGTGCTAGAGGGATGCGAGCCTGAAGCGGGCGTAGAGACTCGCATGACGCGATTTTTTTTTTTTTTTTGTTTTAATAATCCTGCGCGCAAAACGCAAACAAAACGCACAGAGATCCACGGAATCTGCGCGTGGAACTTTCCGCACCCTTCAAAATTCAATGTCTTTCTTTTGCTGGCAGAAAGTGGGTGCGAAATTGAATGCTCAAAGCTCAAAACAGCTTGCGCGTAAACAGATCACCCAATCAACACCTAAAGGCCATATCGTACTCTCGGCAGGCATTGCCGAGATTTCACAATGCGGTTCGGTGTCCGGCCAAATCGGAATGATGAGTTTGTTGTGACCAAATCGCCATTGCAAAGCATCTGACAATGCGTTGCGGGCCTTCAACAAACAGCGCGTTTCAAACTTCCACCAACGCGTTGTTACGTTTCACAACGATTTTGTGAAGGTCCACAATGTCGTTGTGAAGGCTCGCACGCATTGTGGAAAACCTTTACAATACGTTTGTAAGGTGTTTCTTTTCCGTCTCGTATGTTAAATATGCAACGCATCTGGCGCGCAAAACATTTATAAAAGACTAGCGTCATCCGAACGTCTAACATGAAGCCTGGCACCTCCATTGGCGCTATTGCCACCCACGAGCATTGTTGTTTTTTTTTTGCTCTTGCAAATGTATGGGGTATTGAAACTTACTCGTTAGGTTTACAATAACTCCGTGTCTTTCTTTCATTATTAACCTCAAACTCAGTGCAATCAAAGGTCCAAAAAGTGTTCCATGGATAGATCTGATAGATGGATAAATGATGGCACGGTTTCTTGATACAGGGCTTCTATATTCATTATGATAAAGTATAGCAGGAGTAAATTCGCTCCTACATGCAAAATATTGACATTTTCGGATTGCTAATTCTTCTTCTTCTTGCGTATGAGGCAGCAGCTAAATGTGTTGTAAACGTTGGAACCAACTCACTGTTGATTGGTTGGGGTTTGAGATATCTGTATCCACCGGCGGACGAAAGGTAGGGCACTTATTGATAATGTGATCCGCAGTCTGTGATGGAGAACCACATTGGCAGGCTGGCGGTGGCCGCAGCCCCCATCGGTGCATATTGCTATTGAAGCGACCGACTCCTGTGCGAATCCGGTTTAAGGTGACCCATTCCTTGCGTGGGAGATTGCTGCCAGGTGGTAGTTCTGTCTTAGGTGTAATAGAGAGTTGATCTGGTCTTGGAATGTCTAGCCAAGCAGTATTCCATGTCTGCATTCCATGTCTTGCTAATTCAAGACACCGATGTCAACAGATTGAATCCAGTGGTCCAAAGAGATGGTCAAGATATGGTTATTTAAAAATCGAAATCGCATGCCGTGCCCTTTTTGGCCAAAGGTATGAAAAAGATGTGCTGTAGCGCAAAAAGAAATCGTCGGTCCGATGAAGTTAAAACTTATTTAATTTTAGCTAATTTAAAGTGGGTCGGCTGTAAACTTCTTAACATAAAAAGACCCAACTATGTGAACTTGACAAAGAAACTTAAGGGTTTTTTTTTCGGTTATGAACAGCAAAAAAGTAAAACTGATATTTATTGCATATAATGAAGTTAAAATGTTAATATAAGTGTTTAGTCTTACTACTTATACTGTTAGAATTTGAAATAAATTGAAAAATAATTGGTCGTGTGACTGGTTGCCATGGTAACTGGCGGTCATGTTGGAACCTATATTTTGCCTAGCTTGGATTACGCAAAACAACTATTGTTGCTATCAAGATGAAACAAATGGGAAATTGTTAGTAGGTTCAACATCTTGTGAATGAACTAAAACTATGTTCATACTCAACTGTTCAGGGGTAATCCACAGGTTTTTCTACATATTTTGCCAAAAATTGAAAATAAATAATTGGATTTTCAATTTTTGTGTGAAAAAATGCCTTCCTGTCAGTATAATGCAACCATTTTAGTTCAATCACAAGAACAACATTAGAGCTATATCTGGTTCAAATTGAAGTCTATATCCTGAGGAAATCGAAGTCTGAGAAACATCGTGTTTTGCGTGCGAGAACTTTGCAAAAATCAAAATGTTCAAAAACGCAGGTCAAAGTTTACGATCTTAAATGGCTCAAATAATCTTAACTAATTGATTAATATTTACAACTATTTTCTTTTGCAGATAGACTTTAGAATAAACATTAAAAATAAACTTATGAAAGGTTTGATAATTTTATTAAAATACAAGCATTTGTGTCAGAAATTCGCCTAAGATGTGTCAGAATGACTCGATAAACAATAAAATACTAAGAAATTTAAAAAAGAAAGAGAAACAAAAGAATGTTCTGCGTTTTCGCTCATGTTCGTTTGACTAAAACTGTAATAACTATGGAACCGAATGTCCGATTTGAGTCAAACTCGAAGCAAAGAAAGCTTATATTTCAAGCTAAAACTTAAATGATATAACAATTTGCAAAATATAAACCCGTATAAACCCAAAAACCCTCAAGCCACTAAGCGATTTTTTTTAAAAGTTAAACAAATCGCGCCCCCTATTTTCATCAAAGACCATTTTTTGCACGGTTGTATTGAAATTGCTGTAGTGAGACCCCTGTAAGTGGCAAGCCTACCACGCCATATTTGTCAAGAAATTACGATTTTTATTCCAATGATCCGACTTTTAATAGTTAAACAATACAGGTCGTAAAGGGACATCTTCAAAACCGCTTGAAAAATGCTTTGTCTGTTTTTTCACACAGAAACAGTAATTAACGGTGTGATCATATGACTAAACCACTAGCAATGAAGGGACAATTGAGAGCGGATTATGCAGCCTAGACGCTTTTATCGACCCCTTGAGGGAGAAGTGGACATTGTCTTATTGTGTTTTTACCATTTTTTTAATTTTTTTATTTTTTTTGGGGGGGTATTTATTTTGGAAAATGTTGGATAGATAACATCATTCTCTTCTTTGTCTTCTATGTTTACGGGGGCCCATTCCTTGTTGATGACATGTTCTGAAGGCAGTTTCGTAGTTCCTTTTGTCGAGACATAGGTAACAACGATGGGGTCAGAAGGAGGACGAAGGCCCTGTCTCAATGCGAAAACAATCTGGTGATGAACCAAAAAATTAACCACTCGAGGACAAAGGATTTGTTAAAATGACAGTTACCATGGGTCTTTGTAGAGTATTTCTTTAAGCCAATAAAATAAGTTTTTGTCTGAAATTTAATTTCTTACAATCCAGGCATAGAACAAAGGATATGCTTCATCAATTTATGGAGTGTAAAATAAAATTGGTTCCGATTTCCGGTTATTTTTCCCAAATGCACGACGCAACATGATACACTGACTTCAGAGCAGATCTTCTTTACATCTTAAAAGGAAACCCCAATAGATCTTGCTGTATAATTCTATTGAAGGAAGACTTTCGAGATCACGTCACCATGTTTTACCAAAAGTTCATGTTGGATCTAGCACAACGGCTCTTCTAACTAGAGCCTTTAATGGTGTCTTTATTGCAAATGAAGCTTATTATTTGGCTTTAACGTATCAAACAACATTTTTTTGGGGGGGAGCAGCCTGTATTCGATGTTATTTGCTTTTGTTATACGGGAATACTCAATGCTACAGTGAGTTACGTTGGTTTATATTTAATCGTGGACACGGCCGAAGTTATGGCAAAGGCCATAAGAGTCATAATCTATGTGAGAAAGTTACAATGCCTTGCCGAAATTTTCCAAAACGCTTGCGGTGTCGGGTGACTAGAATGAGGATTTCGGTGACTATTCAAAAAAAAAAAAGATCCATAGCGCGTGGCGAAGATCTAGCAACGCGTTGTGGAATCTTACAAAAACACGTGTTAGAAGTAACAATGCGGGACGGGCCTGTCGCAACGGGTTGCCATCTCGAACTGCTTTGCGACCTTAACAACACGTGTGGTCCACAACGCTAGGCCCAAAAAGGGGTTGACAAGTTAGTGAATACTCGTTAAAACATTTCCAGATTGACATATATGGTATTTATAACGGTGGTGATTGAGAATCTGAAATAAAAAAAATGTGGGCACCGACTTGGTTTTTGAGTTATAAGCCAAACAACAAAAAAAAAGTAAGTTTCACTTTTAAACCACGCAAGCCTATGGGAAAAGTCACAACATTTGACGTTTGGATCGCCTCAAAATAAAATTTCTCGACAAAATGTTGTAATTTCTAAATAGTTGGAGGTCCAAATGGCGTTCTTCAAAATTTGAATAATTGGGGGTCACCGATTACGAGCGTACGCAGACAAAGTGTGAACGCGTGCATAAGGATGCGAGCTGATAAGCGGGCGTAGAGGGACTCGCGTTGACGCGAGTGTTTTTGTTTTAATCTGCGGCAAATAAACGAAACAAAACGACAGAGATCACGGTATCTGCGCGTGGAACTTTCGCACCTCAAAATGCAATGTCGTTCTGGTGCTGCAGGTAAAGTGGGTGCTAAATGAATGCTCAAAGCTCAAAAACAGCTTGCGCGTAACAGATCACACATCAACACCTTAAAGCGCACATATCGTACTCTCGCAGGCATTGCCGAATTTCACAATGCGTGCGGTGGCGGCCAATCGGATGATGAGTTTGTGTGGACCCACAGCGCATGCAAAGCATCTGACAATGCGTTGCGGCATTCACAGCGAGTGCAAAATTCACAACGCGTTGTTACGTTTCCACAACGAGTTGTGAAGGTCCACAACGCGTTGTGAAGGCTCGCAACGCATTGTGGGGAACCTTACAACACGTTGTGAAGTGTTTCTTTTCTCGCGTAATTGTTAATTATGATCTGGCGCGCAAAACATGTATAAAAGACTAGCGTCATTCCGACGTCTAACAATGAAGCATGAACCTACCATTGGCGGCTATTTGCCAACAACAGCAGTGTTGTTTTTGCTCTTTGCAAATGTATGGTATTGAAACTCACTCTGTAGGTTACAATAACTCCTTTCTTTCATTATTAACCCAAACTCAGTGCAATCAAAGGTCCAAAAAGTTTGTTTCCAGTAGGCCGCGTGCATTTGGATTTTGTAGCCATTCAACCGCATTTGGTTTGTTTTTTACTTTATGAAATGTGAAATTTGATTTTTTAGACAAAAATGTCTCATAGATAAAAAAAAAAGACATTTAAAAATATATAAGTGATCCTAAATTGATATTTTTCTTTTATAAACAAATAGTTTGCAGTAAAACTGGTTTGCAACGATTTGATATGATTTGAAGCATTTCTGAGGAAATTCCTCCCCCATCCCCTCAAAAATGCATTTCGCATTTAGGTTGTTGGACTACCTACTGGAAACAAACTTGATTCTTTGGGGCCTAATTCGGTTCATCCTCTATGTAAGACCTCATAAAATTAGCCTAGCATGAAATCTTTATAAGAGGATCAAAGGATGACAAGGATTGTACAGCTTTATTCCGTAAAAGAATCTTTACTCTAGTCTAACTCATGGATATCTTACACCAAGGTAAGACCCCTAATTCCAGGGTTTTTGGTACAAAATTAATTTTTATATTACAATATTAATGTAGAGTCACAATGATTATGACTTCATTATGATACTGGGAATATTGGTACACATGTTTTTTTTTTCGTTGGTGACTGTTTTTTACTGGCCACTGTTGTAATAGTGTTTATTGTTATATTGTATTCCATCATTCTTTATTATCATTAAAAAAACATCAAAATAACAAAGAAAATACATATACCCCAGGGCAGCTACTGAACTCCAAAAGGAGAACAGCAGACAGGCAGGGGAAACAATCACCAATTACATGAACAAATTAATTCATAACAAAACTCACACGAATAGACTATTTAAAAGTGAAAAACCCAGGAGGTGTGGGGTGGGGACAGCCGACGACAATGAACAGGAAGAATTAAATCTTCAGTTAGGTTCATTTCGAGCGTTCCAAATGGAATAGCTACATGTGAGGGCAATTTTGCCCAGATTTTGGCAAATTGCTTTTTTGTTCTAGATTTACCCTCAAGAAAGTGGAAAACCTCGCCCAATCTATCCATATTGTCAGCTGTCACTAACCCTCTCGAACCAATCTCAATGCAGTTAAGATGACATTTATACACTTCCTGGATTATATCGGACTGAAGGTTTTCATACCGAGATGTTTTGAGCTCATGGGCCTTTGAATGTTAGTTTCAAATTGAACTGTAATCTCAACAATGTGGATGGACTTTTGGTACTGTTGATAATAATAATATCCGGTCTTTGGGCAGTAGGCAAAATGCTGGGTGGGAGGGTACCTCCAGTTACGGTATAACCAGGAAGATCAGCATATATTTTGAAATTATCTTGGGAGTTTTTAATCAGGTTATTGAATGCCTGGATCATATGAATAATGATACTGTTATGTCTCCATGTATAGCGTCCCTGCTGTAAAGATATTTTACAATTGTTTAGGACATGGAGGAGTGTTTGGGAGTTATTACAGAGTTTGCATTTTACATGTACCCTCTTTCCCCAATTCCGAAGATTGGTGAAAGTGGGCAAAAAATCTATACAAGATTTCACTGCAAAGTTCAAAAACGTTTCTGGTAAGTTATAAATCATGGATTTCCATGTACGATCCGACTTTTCAGCCTCAATAACTTTAAGCATGTTACCTTGGACAGCCAATGGCCGAATGTAGTCCTCCACTGTTCATATTGGTCATTTTTTAGGATTTGTTTGATGTTACATTTAATCTCACTCCATTTAGCGTTCGGTGATTTAGAATCTTTGGAAGCATTCTGGAAGATGTTATTCCACCGCTTACTACCAAACTTGTTCATCTTTTGTTTCCAGACTGATTCTCTCATGATTTTACAGTGGAGGGCATGGACGACCGACCCTATCATCCCCTTTTACCATACTTCTAGCATAAGATATGGGCTTCCAGGTATATATCTGAAAGTCTTGGTATTGACAAACCATCAAGACTGTGGATAAAGGCTGGTGTTGTACCCGTAACCGATAGGCCCAACCATGTCTTTATAATATTAGTATATGGATATGGTCCAGACACGATAGCTGCGTGTCTGTTAATTCATGCACAGTAAATAAATACCTTAAAGCTGGTAAAGAATACTGTATATACACACGAAGTTTGAATTCATCCCTCGCTTGGCATGTATTAATATTACTAATGTGTTCATTTACCTTACTCTGAATGATATCAAATACATCTTTACCTTTATACCATGAGTAATGTGTTTTCCAAGAAACTTCTCGGGAGCATCTTTAGTTGTTTTTAAACATGCACAGTCAAACTGAATTATAAAATGTTGAATATCATACCATACCTTTATAGTGTAATGATGGATCAACTGTTGGGACTAATTCTATCGCAGATTCTGATGCAGTGCTGGGTTTCAACATTTCTGTAACAGAAAGGTGACAGTGTTATCGTGAATTTCTAACAGGTCAATACATCATAGCAAATTTGTATAGAAAATCAAAATCACTGCTGGCAGTTTCTCAAATATAGGAATCATGCTTCCGGGTTCAAAGGACAAATCGTCGGGTGTATTACATAGTGACGGATGTTAAACAAAATACGAATTTTTGTTTCCGAGAAAATCGCATTTGAAAAATCGCGAACTCTAGAGGGTCCGTATACATCCCCACATACGATTCAAACAATCAAATCCGATTAAGAAACGAAATTAACAACTGGAAATTTATTTTATCTAATATTCATGAATTCTTACTTGATAAAATGGATGTAATACATTGGAAAAGACAACCATCATATCCGTCACACCAAAAAATACGCAAATCGGCAATTATGTTCATGACATAGTGACGGATGTTGAATTTTCCCTATACTAAAGCGTTATTCAGCATCCGTCATTATGGAAAACAGCGATCGGCGTTTTCTGAACATCCGTCAAACCAACATCCGTCATCGCGAATCTGCTCAATTTGGTTTATTACATAATGACGGATGTTGAGTGGATTGCCGCGATTCACGCTTTGAACGTAAATATAATTAAAAAAATTTCTAAAAGATAGATTATTTATAAATCAATTACCTATTTTGCTTGCGGTCAGTTATAAATTAGATGAGAATATTTACTAACAAATGTTTTTAAAAGCTTGGTGGGAGAATCAAGTATACATCTTGACAGAGGGTTCAATAGCCGTTATATGTAATACACCAAGTCGCTTGTTATGCAACAGACGTCAAATTGCAAATTTCTAATAAGATTATTAATTAATGAAGTGCTTGCAAGGTTCTACATTGGTATGTTTGAAGATTTTGGTATTTAGTACTATTTCCGTTAATCGAAAAATGATAAAATTCAACTCCGTCACTATTTAATTTACACCCGACGAAATGTTTAAAAATTCGTGTCAAAAGTAGGGCTTCAAAGCCATTTTGTTTGTAAGAATTAAGTACAATGCACTGGCGAAATCTCACTCGTTTTTAAAAACTATGTTATCTAGCGTTGAGGGAAGACGTCAACCACTCCACAAAATTGTTGTCCCGTATATGATGGAGGGGTAGGCTGGTATCATAAATATAACTATCGTGTTTCGTGTTTTTTTCTGTTAAAAGCAAATTCCACTTGATTCTTTGTTTTGGGGTAAGCATACTGAAAAAAAAATATCTTTAAATTTTCCAAAAACGTTTTTAGGTGTCAAATCAAAGATGGCCGCCAATAAAAATATAAATCATAATAACATGGTATCTGAATGCACAATGAGATCCAAATTGATGGCATACCATAGTTTCAATACCAAGAGTTCAAAAAAAGCTAATAAATATGGCTAGTCACGTTGAACAAATTCAAACTGGCTGGTGCCCATATCCAAGAAGGATCCAAAATGGCTGCCCCAAAAGGGATATTTTATGAATATAATATGAAATATAATCAACACAAAAATAGATGGGGATAGATTAAAAACATGTGCGCCGTAGAAACTATAACAGCTAAAATGGTAATTTAGGACGAATTCCCTGAATCATTAAAACTATGGGGCAGAAAAACAAGTTATTAATACTTGAAGGGGAAACGAAGAAACAAACTCCCAAAACTATTTTGTTTTGCCAGATGCTTTGAATCACCACGGTGGTCACCGTAATGCTTTATATACCGTGTTAAAAAATTTGTTCCGCCCTAATGCTCAACTCCCTCTGAGCGCCACCATCAAACAGAAGACCCCCTGTATTAAATAATGCCCGCTGGGTGACAAGATGTCACTTACCCTACAGCGAGAAAAGCTTTTAGAAATCTCTGAGTTGATTGTAGTTTTTTGAGCAGATTTTGACATTTGACGAATTAAAGTCTGCAAACCTCGGGGATAAAAATGGCGCCACGAAAAACAACGAAAATTGGAAACGATGAAAGGACTGGCTAGGAAGTGGAGAAAGGGAGGTAAAACCAATAAGGAGAAAGTTGTGGGCTGCATTGAAAGAAAAGGATTTGAGTGCTTTGTTTGTGGGGGTGTGTGGTCTGTTGTGCCCCCCCTATTCAAAAAAAGAACAACTCACAGACGAGTCCAGTTTGTATGAAGGCATTAGACAATAAAACGACTTATCTCGCGTCAAATTGGTTAACGGAAAACTGGTAGCACGCGGGTCCGAAGGTCTTACCGACCAAAAAGAGGCAAATTAAATTTCAATAATATAGATAATTGACATTCCATTTAATTTGAAATAAAGCTACTCACAAATTTAAATCAAATTAAATTTTGTTTTTTGTTACGTTCAATTTAAAAACCGTTAAAGGGTTCCTTGAGGGGGAGGAACGTACTTTTTTGAACACGGTATAGTAATGTTTTCCCTAGTTTATGTCCATTTTATTAAAAAAAGATAACACCTCGCTGATAGATATTCGGAAAAACCCAGTAAAAAGATTCAAATCTAAAATAAACCAACTGGGCGGATTATTGCAGGTATCTTAAATGGTAGCGGCGTCTAAGGCAACTTGATGAGGCGATGGGCGTGGGTTAGTCTCACTCTTGTTGTCTCTGTAATCACCCAAGTCGGACCACAAAATTAATTACAGTTCAGGAGGTGGGTTTATATATTTAATCAGCTTTAATCATCCATGAGGTCGATTCGAATCCGGCGGTTAGGAGAGTAGGCGGATGGAGCATCCGGTGCAGGGAGAGAGGGCGCCAGGCGAACCGACGCCAACGGCTGTCAGGTACAGAAGAGGACGACACGTTCGGAAACGCGCCTTTATATAGAGGTGTGTCACGTGATCCTACGTCACAACAAAAAGGGAGCCCTCCATCACCTGCACATTTCCGCTACAATACTATTGCTCATCTTGTTTTTCAATTATATTTACAAAACCTAATGATAAAATAAGTTTGTGTCCAAAAGTGTTTATCTAGTTGCTTCATTTATTTATATATTTATTTAAATTCCCTAAGGGATATAATATATACAATGTAGATATGTATGAAAAATCGTCAGTTGTGGCTATTAAAGGTGCAACAAGAGATTTTTGAGACACCCAAATGTTGTGTTATAATCCCGGGGGGGGGGCACTTGTATTCAAAGGTGGATATGATGCGTGAACATGGACTTTCAAAATGCACCCTAAACACGTATTTTCACCGACTAAAAACAAGCTAAAACATACCCTAAACAAGTATTTTTATCTGTTTATGACACCCTCAACAAGTACGCAGTGCATTGAATCGTAAATATACCTTTATTATTTTGCTTTTCTTTACTTCCAAAGTTCCGATTACAACATTTTGGATGATTTTGATCCCTGCTTAATGAGATATATCATGAAAATTTCAGGGTTAAGAAAAAAACATACCCTTTTTTCCATATTTTGCTGTTTTTGACACCCTAAACGATGTACGCGCGTACATCGCCTGTTGGAAAAAAAGACACCCTTTTTACGCGTTTTCTTGTTCAGGCATCATATCCACCTTTGAATACAAGTGCCCCCCGGGGTTATAATAGTAATTTCATATAGACTAGACACTCAATAGATATAGCGCATTACACACGAAGTCTCAATGCGCTGATTGCCAATTATTATTACGCTGCCGTCAGGAAATCGTCACAATCATTTCGCTTCACCTAGGTGGCAGCAGGCTAAGCGCACAACCTATCAGCACTTAGATTGTAATATCACCCATAACAGCTCCCCAATTGTCGCTTGGGTCGACGAGGCAATTGAGACTAAGCATCTTGCCCAAGGACACAAACACGTTGGCCACGGCGGGGCTCGAACTCAGGGCCTGCTGGTCACGAGTCCTGCACTTTTCCACTGGACCACACGTCCACAGATCTTTGCATGTTTTGAAAATTTATTACAGTGTATATACTTTTTCATTTTACTTTTTTACGTTTGACATGTTTTCTCTTTTTTGTGTATTCTTGTATTGGGCAAATAAAATAATGCAACTTATGCAAGACATGTTGACTATCTTAAGTTAAAGAGGTACTTAGTTTAGTATGCATGGCATACCCAAAAATGCTTTGCATGACGACCTTAGACATTTCGTAGTTTTTGCAGGTTTAAACCAGTTTATGCCGGTGTGGGAGGAGATATAGTCCTCCGGGCTCACAGTCCGGGAACAATGGTGAAAAATAGGGCAATCGATTCAGTTGACTCTTCACGCAACATTAGTTTCACGCTTTATTCCGTTGTCTATGGAGCCCGGACTATGATACCTGCCGGACTATGATTACTTTCGATTACCCTATTGTTCACCATTGTTCTAATGGTACAGAAGCCGGAAATTTACTGGTTGCAACATTTATGATATTTTACCTCCATTCTGACCTTGAACCTATTTTGAACAGATAGGGCAAACTATACTTTTTGAATCCTTGAGGAAGGCGACAAACATGTTGTTATATATACTTTTGACCCATGCCATATTTTGACCATGTATAACCTAGCTTGCCCCCTTAAAAATACATATTTCACTTCTTCGATTTTGGTAAACTTTTGATATGTTGTTCTTAAAGCTTTTCTCATTTCTCGAGAAAATGAATCTTTAGCAATTAGTTTTGGGTTAAGGCATCATTTTCCTAATTTGATTAGCGCTGGCATATGACGAAGCGAAACTTACAGACACTATCAGTGATTATCCCAAAAGATAAAAAAAAAAAAAACATTTAAAATTTGTAGGAATATATTAAAAGTGAAGGATACGTCTGCATAGGCGGACTGACCATAGACCTGCTGTGGAATTTTCCACATGGGCCGCTTGGAATTCGGCCACTTTGGGCCGGTCAAATAAAGAGAGAATTAAGGAAAGAAAAACAAAATGAAAGAAAAAAAGATGAATAAGAAAAAGACATAACAAAATTTTATATGGTAAAGTATTTATAAGCATATGAAGCAATTTCTTTCAACTGCTTTTCATTTTAAGAGGACCGTGGTAAAAAGTAAATTCAGTGTTGGGCCGAAGCTGAAACCTTCAATATGGGTATAAATAGGAGGCTCAAGCCTTTGCGATTTTGCTGGGCTTTCATCGATGTCTAAGAAAGTACAAGCATTGGGCCTGTAGCTTGCAGCCAATAGGGGTAGTTGGACCTGTATCTACTCTATCTAGCAAGTTTGCCTTTAAACACGCTTTGAATCCCCAATATCAATACTTTTGATTAGTGGAAAGTTTGATTCCTTAGGGGAAAAAACTGTACACTGTACGCATAATACAGCCTGTCCAAAAAAAAACTATACAATCAAAGATTAATTTTTTTTGGCCACAATTTGGTGTAATTTGGGGGTCTGGTTCAGGAGTTATGGCTAATTATCTGAGACAGTTGAAAAACCTGTTGGGCCAGTTTCGTCTATTTGGCCATGGGATCAAAGGAAACATTGTTCATTTGATTACATACTTCGCAGAAGTAAACCATTTTTTCACTATAAATAATAATAAATATTATAATTACCATTTATTGGTTGTGGCAATTGTGAAAGTTGCACATTTTCATGAAAATGAATAAAATGCCATCTCAATTTCTTTTCTGAATATCAGTGGGATCAGGGACACACCCTATGCTACATTGACTCGAGCAAATAATTGGCGTTTTGATAATTAAATCCATGTTATTCAGCGGACAAAGCAATTCAGAATTCCTCATTGTTTATTTGGACCTGCAGATTGCTCTCCATTACATTTGAATAGATTTCAGTTGTTTAACTACTCTTTATCCCCCGCCCATTTTAGGTAGCCGTTTCACATAGAATTTCAATACCACATGATGTATTGGTATTGATGCCGTCATGTCCTGTATGATGTTGTTCAGCAGCGCAGGACGGAATCAAATGGCAATACCTCATTTATATACTTGGGACTTCCTAACAAAACTTCTCCCCAGTTTTGGATTGAGCTGGCCTCGTTCGCGATTAAAATAACTTGATGTTCTCCTATGAGTTCAATTTTTGACTGTATATCATCATTTTATGAAAAAAGAAACTAATGTGAACAAAACTCGTGGTGGATATGTTGCTTGTTAAGTTGTGACCTGACGCTTTGTGCAGAACCAGAAATCCATAATTTATTGCAGGACCTCTTTCTAGTCAATTTACCACCATGTATTTATAAAATACAAAAGACGGGGGTCTAGCGACCTTGCTAACAACACGGTAAATTCATAGAATGGGGTTACGCGGCAAGCTACTGGAGTTAATTTTTGTGTCGGCAAAAATATATTAGGTTACAGTCTGCCAAACGACTTTCTTTCATGATTTTTTTGTTCACCTTTTTTTCCTTTTCGGAAAAATGATGAAATATACGTCAAAGTATACTTCGATTCGCGCTGGATATAGTGGACAACCTGTACTTTTTGCACTGGTGTAAAGCTGTTTGTGAGGGGCGCACGGGGGTTTTATTGAAACTTTGCTCACTCCTATCGTGCGTTCTTATACTGTGTTCTCTACGGTCGTACATGTGCAGTGTCAAACATAGAGGTCAATGGTAAAAAGTAACGTACACTACAATGTGAAATACTACCTGTAGAAGGCGGTTGCTAATTGAATATAGAATATGGTAACAATGGTTTGCCTGTTCGCACAGGTGATATGGGTCCTCATCTTTCCTTTCATCCATCCCTAAACTAATACAGCTTAATACGACAATACATAGTCATACCCACTAATAGATGGTCCAACGTTGTTCTTAATAGTTGGAAGCACTTGGATAAATATTTTCTCTTGTTAAGCATCGAACCGACTTCTTTGAAAAGTACTCTTCCCTATTTCACCTAATGGATATAACCCAACATTTTTTCCCCAGCTCCTTATCATCGCGATCGAGTAAATTGAACGCACATTAGAAGCTAGGTTTTATTTATTCGTGAAAGAGGACAAGTTATCTTATGTCTTTAAAGTCCTGAAAGAAAATAGCTCAATCTAATCGGGTGATGTAGCACCTGAAACTTTTTCACCTGTATGGGTAATAACAATGCTCTGTAATTCCAGATAAAAAGTAATTTGAAGTGCTTTGTCCTCTGCATACCAGCGGATTTACTGGATTCAACTGCTAGTATTTGCTCGAGTCAATGCAGCATTAAGTACACACTTTGTCACTGATATTTTGGTAAAGAAATTGTGATGACATTTTATTCATTTCAACAAATGTGGCAACTTTTTTCACTTGACATACCCCATAATATTAAGAGGTATTATATTAAAATGTACGTGCGCAAAAATCACTACTTCGCCGAATGCTTAACCAATGTCCTTATGCAAGCATCGTTTTTCTCTTTGATCCATGGAGTATATCCTGATAACAACAAAGCTGCCATTGCAAAATCACCTTCAAGACCTTCTTTTATTTGACAATTACAATAAAAGGTAAGGTATCAAGTGCTGCTTCTTCGTGATATAACTAAATTTATAACTTTATCATGTCGCAATTGCTAATACACTTAGCATTGGGAAATTCAATGCCACCAGTCCTTGTGTCTTAGCTCTACTCCAAGTTTCGGCAGAAGGTAGAACCAATAACAAAAACCCCCTTGTTGAAAGTAAACTTAGACCTTTGAACCAACGATCCTTTCCTTTATTGCTGTTGTTGAAACTGCTTTCTTTGCATTTTGGTTCCTCGCTGCCTCTTGGGGCAGTGGGGACTAGTGGAAGAGTAAATTGTCCCTCCACATTAGAGCGTTGTCCACACTTTGTCCCTCAACAGACTATGTAGACTGTTACAGTTAGTTACAGCAGTCACATTCCCCAAATTTCCATGAATTTCATTCATGATTATTGTCCCACTGAGAGTGAATCCCCCTCATTTCTTGCACTCACATAATAATATTTCTGGTGCTTTCACTGAAAAATATATATTTTATTTCAATGCATGATAATACCTTCACTATTCATCTTCACAATATTCTTTCGTTTGAAACGGGTTTAATCCCACAATGATGCTACACGCCTTATACTTAGTTTCTTGAACCTTCAGGTGAAACTGCCCAAGTGATTCATCCTTGTGTCAGCTTGACATACTCGCTTCGGGTCCATTAACACAAGTGACCCAGGGGGGGGGTTGTCCTAGCCGCTTTACGCGTTGGATTTTTGCGCGCAAATTTTTTTGTAATTGTCTGACTTTTAAATGCGCTTCTTTCATACCAAAATAATTAAAATCGGCCACGCCCTTAATGAGTTCCTTAGTGGGAGTCCCATGGAACCCCCCCTTGGGCACTAACTGAAGTCATTTCAGAATTTTTTAAATAAGAATAAGAACCAGAACCAAAGCAAATTTTGTTTTTGCTGATATAAGTTCACACATCCATGTAAGTAAAACAATTATTATACATTAAAAAAATTATTAACCTTTATGTTCGAAAACAAACAATTTCATATGGATGTGCCAACCGTTACTGTAAAACTGATAGAAATGACGTGTATTTTGCACACACCCCGTAAAAAATCCAGGATTCCCTAAACTGCAGTTTTGTGTTAAATATATGTAATTTGGGTCTTCTAGAATAGATCAACATAAAATAAGTTTTTCAAAATTGTTAAATTTGGTTGATAAACATGGTTTTTCATTTGAATTTTCCGTCTTTTTCTTTCCCATTTTCGCGTGTTTTGAAACATGTTTTGCCCCTAATTTTGGCAGCCAAAAAAACAAATTCATTTTTGTTTGCTGATTTGGGGTTGTCTTATGACCCTTTCACATGTGGATAAATTTCGTGCAAATATTCCCTCGGGAAAGGGTTTTTCCTCCTTCCTTGGGGGGGGGGGTCCCTGGACCCCCCCACCCCCCCCTCCCCCCCCCCCCCCCCCCCCTTGGGCACCAAACTGAGGAAAACCCCTTGGTCCTTAAGTTTTAAATTGGTGGAATAAAAGCGAGGATTTAGCTTGGATCTTGTCTAACAATAAAGTCAAAATACAAGGCTGTCCCAAAAAATGTGAACCACTCCCGTTACCACAGTCATTTGTAAATCTAAAGTACGTATGGGGTTCCTGTTTTGGTATGCTCTTAAAGCTAACGACTAAGCTTTTATTTGCCGTTTATTTCATTTCAATGGATATGTAGAACAAAATATATGATTCGTCAAAAGGAGGTACAAATGCATTGGCCGATTTGCAGTGGTTTAATTTTAGATTGGTGTGAAACTGATTTTAACTACTTAGCATTGGGGTTATTGAATTGTTTATTGGATTGGTAATTGATGCTAATTGAGAGATTGACAATCCCTTTTTGAACTTCATATTGTCAATAAAGTGTGATCATTGTCTTTATGATCAGCAATACTTAGTATTTTTCAATAGTTAATCAGTCAGTTCACTTCCATTAGCAGAGTTAGTAGACTTATCAATCGCTCAAAATTACCAGCATGTTAAATCAAAAACAAACCAAATTAAACCAAACAATCAGACGCCTCTTTATTGGATTTTCCAAGAATATTATTATTCTATAGGGAAAATAAACACAAAAACACGAAATTAAACACAAAAAAGCGAAATTCTGATAAGCCCTACATGGTCTAATAACGCAGTCCGCATTGGAAATAAAGACACAGTGGTAGGCCATACAGATCCATGGACCAGAATAGCAAGAAATCAAGCCAACGTTTCTCTTTTTAGAAGACCAGTTGTGGTAGATACAACGATGAACGTTTGGTAAATACGGTGGCAGGAATCTCGAGGTCTTTCTTAAATAGAAAGACACTGCAAAATATATTTGTTTTCTTTTTAAGATGGAAAGAAGATGTGCTATGAAGCCAAGTGTATTCATGTTGCATCATGCATTCCAAGTGTTCTAAGTCAGAAATCGGACCAAGTAGATTTTGCCTCTCATAATTGATGAAGCATATCTTTTGTTTTACGTATCGGATTGGAATGAAATAAATGGCATATTAAAGCTTATTTTATTGGCTTTAAATAGATACCAAACAAAGACCCATGCGTACTTTTCTTTTTATCAAAATGTCGTCGTTCTGAGAGTGTTAACATTTTTGGGACAGCCTGTATCTGGCAAAAATGCACAGTTCACATTTTTTACAATTTTTAGTTTGATTGTATAGTTTTTATTGGGACAGTCTGTATAAGGGTAGGGGCTGAAATTCTAGCTACATTGTGTTGAAAATCACTTGGATTGAACTATTATCTAAAATTACGAAGATCTGTGACAGATCGATAGCCCAAACAAGGAGGTTCCTGCAATGAAATCCTCTCGAAGAAAAAGTTTTTTAACAACTCCAGCAAATATCAGTACCAGCATGCAAATATTGTGGCCCAGGAACACTCTAACAATCCCAGTCAGTCCTGAGGTCACAGTGCCACAATTGATAACCGTAGAAATTGTTGTACGAGGTCAGAAGGCATGGATTTGCACAAACACAAAAGACACGCGTCCTTGCTCTTTGTTTGATTCCCCACACAGGTCTGTAGTGCAAATCAGTGATGTTTTTCGCCATGTTAAAGTATAGGGGAATTCATGTTCAAACTGGCAATCTATGAACTAACCGTGGCCTTCGCTTTCTCAAAACAGATACAGCTTCGCGTGCACAGACTTTTTTACAGATAAGATGTCCCTTTATGATTTGGTCAACTTTAAAATGATGTGGGGCTCCTGAATTTGTCAAGACCACGCATTATTTAAACACGATTTTTTTCAACCCCAAAAATATCATTATAATTATAATTATACCATCTGAGGTATGAAGTAGACTTTTAGTAACATTTCTGCAATATTTGTAAAATGAAACAACGTATTTACGAGCCCCAAAAACGAAGTTGTTTCAAACGTTTTCTACCAACTGGAGAGGTCAGCGCTGTACCATTGTTTTCATGTGAAAAAGAAAATAAAGCATACCAGCGTGACCTGCTGTCTGACTGATCCCATTTTGATGGTACAACCATCTCTCCGTCATATCTTGTGCCTCTTTGTGATATTGGTCTCCTGAATTGAATTGTCTTGACTGGACCATAAACAAACAATTGTTCAATTAGTTTGTTGATAAAAGGTTTGTATAATTATTTTTGTGCCATGTATACGGTACACCACTATACACATATTAATCAGGGCCGCCGATACAGTTGGCTCGGGTCCGGTAGACAAAAAATCGGGACCCTATATTACGGCGAAGCACGAAAAACAAACATTTGCATATTATATACAGCCTCTAAAAGCTAACTTTGATGAAATCATCTATGGACCATTTTGATAAACATTTTTTTGCTATAACATTCAAACGGCTAGAGCGATTTGATTCCAGATTTGACTCAAATGAAAATGGAGTGGTATCCTTTATGCAGGTTAGAAAACGCATTGTGTTTAACTCTCGTCTACCGAAAGGGGGTGGCTACCATGCACCCCTTCATTTTTTCCGTCTTACTAAAACAATAATCTGGTACCAGTAGAGGTTCTGATACCAAATTATTTAATGTAATTGTCAATTGACATTTTACGCTCCTTTTCATGCAAAACATCCATCGGGGTATAGGTAAGGTACAGGGTGATACCAAATTAATGGATTATAGATAAGGGATGGCAACCACCCCCTTCGGGAGAGAAGTGCCAACATGCCTCCTTCGACACAGGTATCACAGTCACTTGATTTTGATATAATGGATTGCTATGGTCCTCCTCTTTCCGTTGATACCAAAATGAGTACAAACATGCTTAGCATTACATCAGAATAACGTCATAACGTCAAACTGCCAATTTCCACAGAGATACAGTGTAGAATAGGGGAAGATTCATTTTTTCGCCAAAACAAATTAGGGATGTCCGATTTCATGCGTTTATATAGGTCGCTAGACCCCCCTTCTTTTGTATTTTTATGAATACATGGTGGTAAATTGAATAGAAATGAGGTCCTGCACAAAGGTGTCAGGTCACAACTTACCAAGCAACATATCCACCATGAGTTTTGTTCACATTAGTTTCCTTTTTCAATAAATGATGAAATATACAGTCAAAATTATTGAACTCACAGGAGAACATCAAAGTTAATTTTAATCGCGAACGAGGCCAGCTCAATTCAAAACTGGGTATACGTTTTATATAGAAGCCCCAAGTATATAAATGAGGTATTGCCATTGATTCCGTCCTGCGCTACTGAACAACATCATACAGAGCATGACGGAATCAATGCCAATACCTCATTTGCGTATTTGAAACTTCTATGTGAAACGTCTACCCTAAACTGGGCGGGGATAAGGAGTATTAAACGCCTGACATCTATTCAACTGCATGGACAGTAACAATGACACTGCAGGTCCAAATAAACAATGAGGAATCTGAATTGCTTTGTCCGGTGAATACACTGGATTTACTTATCAATAACGCCATTATTTGCTCGAGTCAATGTAGCATAGTGTCTGTTCCTTGATCACTCACTCAGATATTCAGAAAAGAAATTGAGATGGCATTTTATTCATTTTCTCGAAAATGTGCAACCTTCACAACTGCCACAACCAATAAATGGTAATTATAATATTTATTATTATTTATAGTGAAAAAATGGTTTACTTCTGCGAAGTATGTAATCAAAATGAACAAATTCCCTTTGATCCCATTGCCAAATAGCCGAAACTGGCCCAACAGGTTTTTCAACTGTCTCAGATAATTAGCCATAACTCCTGAACCAGACCCACAAATTACACCAAATTGTGGCCAAAAAAATTAATCTTTGATTGTATAGTTTTTTTTTTTTTTTGGGGGGGGGGATAGTCTGTATTATGCGTACAGTGTACACAGTTTTTTCCCCTAAGGAATCAAACTTTCCACTAATGAAAAGTATTGATATTGGGGATTCAAAGCGTGTTTAAAGGCAAACTTGCTAGATAGAGTAGATACAGGTCCAACTACCCCTATTGGCTGCATGCTACCGGCCCAATGCTTGTAACTTTCTTAGGTATCGATGAAAGTCCAGCAAAATCGCAAAGGCTTGAGCCTCCTATTTATACCCATATTGAAGGTTTCAGCTTCGGCCCAACACTGAATTTACTTTTTACAACGGTCCTCTTAAATGAAAAGCAGTTGAAAAACATTGCTTCATAGGCTTATAAATACTTTACCATATAAAATTTTGTTATGTCTTTTTCTATTCATCTTTTTTTTTCTTTCATTTTGTTTTTTCTTTCCTTAATTCTCTCTTTATTTGACCGGCCCAAAATGGCCGAATTCCAAGCGGCCCATGTGGAAAATTCCACAGCAGGTCTATGGTCAGTCCGTCTATGGTTTTGATCGCAACACATCTTCTCCACATGAATTCATACCATGGACAATATGCGTTTACTGACAGGAATAAAAAATCAGACTAAAATAAATTTTATAAAGACTCGGAGAAACTGGCGAGCAACGAATTAAATAAAGACGAAAAATACACGGTCTGGAACCCGGTCACTCTCGTTATATCTAGGCGTGAGAATTACCATCGACCACAAGGGCTTGTTAAGTGGATTCTAGTCTTTATTTTAGATTTTCAATATATAGTAATTTGTTGAAGAAGGGGTGGGCCTGTATGCATGATTCTAGCATACATACAGGCCCACCGTGCACTCAATCCGTGCACGCTAGGATAAAACTTGATGAAACCCGCTCCTTCTCTGTTCTTTAACTCCCCTTAACCACAATTCTAAATAAATAAAATCTAAATGAAGGAATGTAACGATGGAGTACTTACCAACAGCGGTTTCACATATTGTATAATATCGTTCATAGCAATATTTGTCTTGAAATCCTTCGTCTTCAGTTAAATAAGCAAGGCAATCTTGGGCACTATAATGGGCAGTGTTGCCATTTGGTTGACCTCTCACCCAATCCAGGTAGACGCCCGTTGTAGCACAATCTGACGGGGTCTTCAGATATTCCCAAATGTGATCTCCCGCGTGGCCGTTTTGCCCCAGCCACACCGGTTCGCTACTGTAGATTGTAGTTTGGATTCCAAATGTGCAATGAAAAGGTAAAATTGGGCGATAATGAGTATTTTTATATATCATTAAAAAGCAGGCCGTTACGCATAATTTGAATCATTTTAAGTGACATTCTCAATTTATTGCAGAGTTATTAGGCTAATTAGGCCTAATTAGGTGTAGATACGACTTTGTTGCACTCAAAATTGAATATCACCAGGGGGAAACGAGGTCGTAACTGGCAGTGATGACATGATTGAAATCTCCATTTGAATTTTCTACCAAATTTCTGCTAATTTTGGCGAAATAACATTAATGATATATCAAAATTGTAGTTACAACCTTCCTGCACTAAACATGCTCTGTGCGTATGTATTATGCGAAAATAAAATAATACGCATAATTTAACACGTATTCCAGGTAAATGGCTCACTTACGGTTGAGTTATTAGGTGAATAAGGTGTAGATACGACTTTGTTGCACTCAAAATTGAATATCTGTTGAGTGCAAAAGAGTAGATACGAGATCATGCGACCTTGATGCACTCAAAGGGAAAATCGTGCGTATAGTGTTCAAGTTCCCATGGGGCTAATGGCAATATTTTAGTTCATCCCATAGTGTAGTTATTATACTCCAATTTGCTTTTTATCCCATCTCTCTAGGATAAATCGTTTTTGAGAAATCCTGTTTGCAGTGATGCCATATCGTTAAAATTGACTTTTTAGATATTCTAGAAACACTGTTTTTTTTTTAAATTTTTTGTATGTTTTAGAAACACAGTTTTACTTTCACGATGAATTAGAAAATAAGTGCTTGAATTTTAAAAGATACTTTTGAAAATTAGAGCTCAAAAGGTAAATTGCGGTTTGAGATATAAATTTTTAAAGTGGAAAAAAACTAAACATCGCAGTTTGAAAAACAATAAAATACATAAGATGTTAAAAACAATAGAAAACATAAGAAATTCCAATTCACGAAGTTCAATTTTTGACCATAACTTTTGAACGGAAGCTCCGATTTTTGTCAAACAAAAAGCAATAGAAAGGTAATTTTTCCTTGATTTAAATATGTGGATTTCATTTTTTAGCCCTTACAATGATATATTCCCCCTTAAGGTGGCGTAACTCCGATGGATCAGAGACGTAGCACGAATCAACAAGCTTTCGCTCACAATCATGAGCTTCATCAGGGGAGGCTCCAAGAAGAGTGAGAAGCACCACAGGTGGAACGCAACCGACAAAGCATATACACATTTACATAATATGTACATACAGCGTGCCCCCCCCCCAAAAAAAAAACACTTTGTGCCTAGCGGCATAAGTTTTTAAATAAAGCATGTGACTATTTGTTATTTATTGTAAGGTAAGAGAGGTGCTGCGCCGAAATACCGGGCTATGCCGAAACGCCCGGTCTTTCGGCAGATGACCTTGCCGTACGGCAGGGGTATCTGCCGAAACGCCCGGTGTTTATTCGTGCCGAAAATGCGGGCTACGTCATTACCCTGCCGAACGGCAGGGTTACTTGCCGAAACAATGGGTTATCCCAGTAGTTCGGCACAGAGGGATCCTTATTACAGCGTGCGGTTGTTGGATGTAACTAAGTTCTTTTGTCAATTGGCTGTACGGACACAGGATGACACGAAATAGGTGTTCAGTTGACTCAGCTCGTACGACAGGCTAAGATTAGCTTTAAACTGATAATTTTAGGGCCCGTTCATTATTTACAAGGGAGTGGGCCACAGAAATTGAAAGATGTGTTTGGAAAATTGCATAACCCCAATGTAAAGTTATAAGCCCTATTGCATAGAACCCATACACCCATCGGCCATCCCGGCGGCCATCCCACACACACAATTAGGTACATCATATGATTTACTGCTGATGCAGATAGGTGTTTGGTTTACTGAATAATAAATTTAACATGACCCCCCCATCAGAAAAAAAAAATAAAATCACATAACCCCTTATTATTTGTGAAGTAGAAAATCACATAGGTCTAATCCGGACCCTAATAACCAAACCCTAACCTAATTCCTAACCCTAATCTTACCCCTAGGTCCTATAACCCCAACCCTAAACCTAACCCGTGATGCAACCGGCCTAAGGGGACCTGTACAATGGAGCCATATGTATATCAATGCGTATACATTGTTTCCGAATTCGGCTACCTTGCTAAACGAACATTTAGCAAGGGGTCTTCATGGGGTCTATGTGGGTGCTTTTGGCGTTACAAGATCGTATTTAGGTCTACTATTACATACATGCTTGTTCCTAAATGCCAAAAGCCTGATTTTTAATGAGTTTCATTGTAGAATTGTCCATAAAATCACGAAAAAATGCGTAAACACGTGCTCTACACATAAACAGCACGTTTTTTCCACTTCCCTTCTCCTCTGCCGAATGCCCGGGTATTTCGGCAGTTCGGAGTGGAGGGAAGTTCGGCACCCGGGTATTTCGGCACAAGGGTGTTTCGGCACAACAGAGGACTGTAGGCTAATATCTGAAAATTAAGATATGACTGCAGCAAGACCCAGGAGCTGGTAACTACATGAAAGGGTGGCACTGAAGAACAGAATGGAAAATACAATTTTGATTACAATTAACATTTAATTGCCCAAATTTCTTGCAGAACAACTTCTACTTGATAATATAACTGCATTGGCATAATTATTATTCAACTGATAATGACAAAACATTAATTTGGTTGGTATATAAAATGTATTTTAAGACTATATAAGATAAAACTACGAATAAGTCATCGACGGGCTCCACGTTATGTAAAGTTGTAAATGTGTTTATTTGACACTTGCTTGTTTATTCTGAACTTTAGAAAAGTAAAACATGTTTTCAACTCAAAATTCAATACCTGTAAGTATATTCATTCTGTCATTCAATTTTGGGTTATACTTCTTTGTATGTTGTAACTATGATGATTGATTAGCTCTATTCCTGTGTTGTCTAATTTGGACAATACGAGGTGTTTGTTGCTCATATATTCCCAAATGTCGTCTTATAAGAACCTTAAAATGCACAAATTTTCATAGTTAACAGCCCCTTCTTACCTTACACCAAATAACAAATAGTCGTAAGTGTTGCGTTTTTCTGACACATTGTAATATTTTTTTTTTTTTTTTTTTTTATATATATATCCCTCGTTCAACGAATTTGCTACTACATTCACGACCAATTATTATTATTATATAACACGTACTTGAGAATAGCTTGAATTTTTCCTTGCAAAAAAACTGCTTCCTGCAAGTTTTGGATTTCAAGAAGAGACCACGTAAGACCTCCTGCGTCAAGTGCAGAACATAAAGAAACAGCACCCATCCAGTTTCTCGTCGTGTTATCGGGTATGACGTAACAGGCTTGATGATTAGCAGGATCTCTGAAGGCGTTCTTGTGTAGTGCAGTGCAGTAGTTAAGTGAAGAAGCTGGAAAACGCCAGAGTTTCAGATTTTTATGGTTATCATTAACTGTTATTTCACACAGCTAAATCAATGTAATCACCAGCGTCGGCGAAAGTTAGCCTGCGATGGGCATTTGTTAAACAAAAATGTGCGCGAAGTAGGCCAACACGACAAAAGGTCAATTTCCAAATTTTGTAATAGGTACATCTTATCCATTGCCAACCGATGGCGGTAAAGAAATCTTAAATTTACACATTGCCATAAACCCTTTGCCCGGACTTTGGGCTACTTCTAGCCCAGATTCGCTTCAGCGGTTCGATTGTTTTAGCGCAGTGAAGTTGAACTATTGCTGAAAGCTAGCGAGGCATAGCAATTCTGACCGGAGCCTGCTCTAGATTTTTAGACATAATGTTTCGCCTCAAGGCTGTTTTTCAATGAAACTTTAGAAACTGTAAACTGATATCGGCTGGTCCGCCCACAGAAGTGTGTTTGGCAGCATGCCTCAAGTACCGAATCCTGGTGCACGGGTCCTGGTAAATGGTTAGTGGGTTGTACACGAAAACACCCCTTGCGCACGCCGTTCTTTCCAGCCATTGTCTGTTTATAGCTATTTTGTTGGGCCCTTCGAATGCTATAATGATAACCTTAAATACAGTTGACATCTAGCGGATGAATATTTGATTGTGCTGTAGTTTTGTTTGCTTTAGGTTTTGTATAATTGTCCAAGTCATACTTTTTGTATTGACACATGATAATAAATGGTATTTTGGGTGGTGGACATGTGTCAGGAATAATCCTGTAAAATCTTCACTATAAGTTTCACAAGCATGTGCTTGAGATTTTTCAGTTGCATGATGGATAAGATAATATGATTTGACATGATATCTAGAATATACTTACAGTACTTGCGTTTGAGGAGTTTCAGATTGGGATGATCTGTCCAGATATTTGGACTCATCTTATATGTATGTATAGTTTTCGCGGCATTGTTTTCTTGTTTTTTTAACTATAGGCTGCCTTTTTGATGTTTAGCCTTTCAAAAGTTTCGTTTGTCTGAAATTACACGAACCGCATATAATTCGTGCGTCTTATATTCGTAGCGTGTAGAATTTTTTCTCCATTGCATATTTAAAATAAGTATGAAAAGTCAAGGTCGCCAATGTTTTCATAATATTCCATTGTATAATAGCTCTTTATTGGTCAGAGTGGTATTGATATTTTGCTTAAATCCATGTTTATATTATTTTATCCACACGGCCGGGTTTTAAGCAGGAGAATACCCGTGCACTTGGATTTTAAATAAAGATGTCAGGGTATCGATTGAATGGGTTCGTGAGATTGGAATATGAAGGCCTATTGATAAAAAAAAGTATGAAAGAGTTCCTCGGAGCTCATGAACTCCGTCGCACGTTTCATTACACTATACACACTAAAAACAACGTGGTCATTTTCCGTGGTAAGGAATCAACTATGCACACTACTCCGAAATAGTGGTCAAATTTTGACCACAAAAAGAGTCAATTTGTGAAGTAGATTCATCCGATCGTGTCACCAGATTAAAAGTTTTCGACAGCATCGATTAGTTGAGAGAGGAGGCAGAAAAAGAGAATGTATGGCCCGATTCACCTATTTCATGAACGAACAAATATAATCTGGCCTTTCATGTTGACATCATTTTACACAGAGTGTGTAATATGTTCCTTCGTATCCAAAGCATGGCGCTCAAACGTTAGTAACATTCAACTCACCTGTTACATTTAATACCACTGAAGCCAATACGATTAGTTAGACTTTTTTGAGAGTTAATGTAGCTATAAATGCGCTATGTTGCTTTCTTAAGTATAGAATTTATTTTTTCTCTGCTATGCGACTACATGTTGCAATAGATTTAGCGTGGAATTTTAATCTCCAACCACTGCACATGCCCCTCAATCAATGCCCATACCTTCGGAAAAGTACTAGAGGTGACACGATGGGTTGAATCCACTGTAGTAGAAATTGAAGCGTTTTACTGACTCGATTAAAAAAACATCACGAATTGCAGTGATAATGAGGTTGATTTGCAGTGAAAAGGTTGTTACAAAGTGTCATGCCGCTCAGCCGCTCAGCCGCAAGCGGATTTGTGTAGGCCGCTTGCAGGATTGAGCTATATATATATAGCGGCGCTACCACTTGGAACTACGTCATGAGCGGCACCGCTCTAGAGACAACTCAATGCGCTTTGCCGCTTTGATGCGCTTTGCAGCCCCAGCGGCAGGGAAATCGATTTATTGGTTTGACACTTTGCTGCTTGGGTCACCGCTAGCGCACCACTGGCGAGTGCCAAATTGTGTAAAACGTTTTTCTATGGAGTGTGAACTGCGCACTATGATGAGATTGCGATTTATTCCGTATTGAATTACGTGTTTACACAATTTGGCACTCGACGACCCTCGCGATTCTGACATGATTACATAATGACGTAAATTTCATCATCAGCTGATCAGAGCGGCAAAGCGGTAAGCGGCATGGCACTATGTAATCACGCCAGGCCCTAAGTTAAAGGTGGTTGTTCCGATTCATGTGTATTGTGTTCTGTACTTGATATGAGAGCCTGGCACTTGCACATACACGCCATCATGTACCGTGGGAAACAAACTTGTGGTTTTGATGGTAGATTTAATAATGCATGTTGCAAAGCCCTATTCAATACTGTGATAATATTGATGGTTAACCACTAAAACGGCGGTTTTTTGTTTATATCTTGGGAATGAAAAATACGGCCTTTCATCTGATGTCAAAATCGATACTACTTCCGGGTAAATCAGGGGGGTTCCAAAGACGATCGTAACACGCACCTTTAACGGTTATGCGTAAAATATATATTTCTGGCAAACAAACTATATTTCAAACTAACAGCAAATAAC
>JAMKCH010005795.1:0-58129 GCA_023653785.1 Ophioderma brevispina
CGCTTTCAACACAGGACACTAGAGAACTCTTAAGTATAAAATTGTGTGTAATTTGAATATATGTAATATTGTTATTGGACATACCGAATTCTTGAATCAAACCAATAAAAAATCATTAAATCTGTTATATTATAAAATTCAGATCACTTCTGCACAAGGCTCATTTATTTGTGTTTGAAAGGTATTTCTGACCTTTGACGTCTACGAGACGTCATAACAATACCTTTAAAAACAACATATCAAAAGGCTACTAAAATCAAAGCAGTGCAACATATATTTTTAAATGTCCCAGGAAATGCAAATAGAATTGATGTGGTTTGTGTCAAGTCTACAAGGAGGGACTAGAAAGCATTCAATATTTGGTTTGGTGATGACATCATTAGTGAAACTATTGACTTTTCAGAGAGTAATAGAAAATTCCAGGTGACTGGTGTGAATCTATTCATGACACTGACTGAAAATCAATAGTTCACTAATGATGTCACAGGTAGTGTATTCTTTTTTCTGGCCCTGTTTATTGGAATGGAATGTCCCATAAAGATTTGGAGTAGGTTTATCATCCCATTTCCTGGGACCTTTAAGGTTTATACAGGGGTCAAAATATGAAAGTATCAAAACGCGTCGAAAAGTATGCCAACGTGTTCGTTACATTTCCAGGATTAAAAAAAGTATAGTTTGCCCTATCTGCAGGTTGTAGTTCAATAGTTATGAGTCAAAATAGGTTCAAGGTCACAATGGGGGTAAATTTTCAGATATATGCGTTCGTTATAAAAATGGTGTCAAATTGTTCGTCTAATGGTACAGAACCCGAAAATATACTGGTTGCACCATCTATAAAATTCGTTGCATAATTGGAACGCAAAATGTGACTGGGGACTATAGGGTCTATGGGAGGTCACTAGTCATAGCTCTGTAATTCTTATATAGAAAGTTCAAACAAAGAATCTATTTACATTTACTTATCTAGTGGGACAAATTTAACAGTTTACAACCAGTCCGATCAAAATCGGACCATTCCATGAATTTTACCCCAGGATGACATGCCTATTGTACTTAAACTATAACGCGTAGATAGGGCAAACTATACCTTTTTTAAAACCTTAGGAGTATCCCAATAAATTGGTACATCATTTAAATCAATTCGAACAATTCCAATTTTTTACCCCTGTACAAACGTTGCCCCCTTATTTCCACACGTTCCACTAGGTTGATTTTGGTAGACTTTTAATATATTATTTTCGGACTATTTCACAGTATATCAACACCAAAATTGTTTCTGTTGCATTTTGTGTTGGGTCAAATCATAAATTACTGGACTAACACAACTCGACCCTCCCTATCAATGAGATGATGAATGCAAGCAAAAATGAAAGAGGAAATTCATGTGGATTCTGGTTCTATTGGCCACATTACCTCGTCCAACCAAGGGTTTTCGACTACGTTAACCGATTTTTCGCTAATTAAGCGGACAAACATCATCTGTTTGGATCAGTGTGTAGCTACAGAGTCCTTTTTCAAATCAAGTACAAAAATACAAGTTTAACCCTATGACGTCATAGGACGTCATAATGAGAGTTATTTACGCCAATTTGTAAGCAAATCGCCAACATCGAGGTTTTTTGACCGGTTTGCCTAATTCAATGCAAGGCAAAAATTGGTATTTATTTGGCACATGATGGGTGCCAAAGTTAAATAAATAATAAGAAAAAAATACAAGTATTTCCTTACATAAAGTATCATTTTTTGGCATTTTTAACAGTAAAGTATAGGAAGGTGCACCCCCACCTTCCGATTTTGACAGGGAACGCCCTGACTCCCTGAGGTGGTAATCCAATGTTTCTGCTAAAATAGACCGCCAAAGGATGAACTACACATTACATAAAAGCCTGAGATCGTAGTCGTTTGCGATTTGGTCGACAGGGGCCATCAGTTGGGGGGGGGGGGGGCAGATGAAAAGAACGGTTCAAAACAGCTACTTTTGACCAACACTGGCTCTGCTGAGAGCGCAAGCCACCTACATGCAAAGGACAAGTAAGCAAGACGCTGGATGTCACAGGAAGGTCATGGAAGTGTCTATTGGTGACAGACGTTTTACTCATTCTGATGTGATCCTGCCTCATGTACGAACCCGATATAATCATTATAGACGGAGATTGAAGAACAACAATCAACATATGTAGAACCAGATATAATCATTATATATCTATATATATTATATAGATATATATATATAATATATATTCTAATAGAGGAGAGGAGAGGAAGAGAGACTGAAGACGTCCAGTGTTATGATTGTCTCGTTGCCGGCAAAGGTCAGAAATACCCTTTAAACCACCCCCCCCCCCCACACCAAATGAGCCCAGTGACAAATGATCTAAATTTTATATAATAACACTGTTTTAATGATGTTAATAAGATTGGATTGAAACGACGAAAGAGAAGCCTAGAAAGAGAGAAAATGAGAGTCAGAGAGCGAGAGAGAGAAATAGTGAGAGAAAGGAAAGATATTTAGATAATAATACTTTGAAGATTTGAAGTACGTACGCAAACATTTACTGAGGACTGTATCACAGTTATAAAGCATCGAGTAAACTTCTTCAGTGAATAGAGGTATTGACCTTGGTTTTGTAGTTGGGATTTGTATATCTCTGTGAAACGATGGATGGTCACAACCTTTGTATTCGGTGTTGCACAAAATCTGTTGACATACAGTGAACAAAATAGGTTTGTATTGGCCCGATAAGCAGGACACTGTTTAAGTGTCATGATACGTATTCACTCTGTACAGCACGGGTTTGATAATTGCCAGAATACTAAAAATGCTGCTTAAACTAATTTTACTTTTGAATCAATTGTAGGGTTCATATCTTCCTTTTTATATTGTGTTGTGGCTGTTGTTTGTATATTCAGTGTAACTGTCGTTACCGGTAATAGTGTTAACATCTGGTCAAATAAAGTATTTTCATTCTACAACGTGAAGGATTTCGTTCACAGGTAGGGGGCACTGACAAAAATAAAAGTTTAAAAGATTGAGATACAGTTAACGGGGTTTGGACAAAGATCCGAAATATATTTACCATTAGCATACCACAGAAAGAATGTGAAACGGTAACCTCTTCCTAATAATTTTATTCCGTGCTGTAAATCCTTCATGGCCCGAATCACAGTCCGTCGATGGGATCTCATTATCATAATTTTCAAATATGATTTCCAGTACTCCACCAAGGCTTTGATCAACTTCTGAATGCGGTCGTATCCAGATGGAAGGGAACAACGTCAAAACAGACAATCATGGCTTACGATTCATGAAAATGTATTTTTCGTTCCTAGATTATACAATACAAGAAGGGATTTATCGATATCGGTTCTCGCGTCACTCGGGAAGTCATTGCACACTTTATTCCACAATCCAAAATGTGAAACCCTTGGATTTTGTTCTTTGTCCCATACACACGCTTAGTCCCAATGTTTTCAGTAGTGGTTGTCTACGCAACTACATTAAATATATTTGATTTGCAATTACAAAACAGCCATTCGTATTTTTTTATTTATTTTTTTATCTTGGTCAAATTCATACCATACAGGGAATAAACATCCTCGGAAATTGACATCCTCAGCAAAGTCGTGATACTCCTGGGCGCAGCCATTGGAAATAAATGTCGACATTTATATAGCGCCTTTTACAACGTATCAGAGCGCTTTACATTTATTCCGCTACCACTAGAATATGTCAACAGCCAAAACAAATGCCCAAGGTCTACTCATACCTTTGGGCGGCACTCAATGGACTATGTTTTTAACAGCTCCCCCATTTTTGCACCTGGGTTGAGAGAGATAAGCGAGGTAAAGAGCCTTGCCCAAGTGCACAATACATTGGCCTCAGCGAAACCCGAACTCATGACCCTTTGGGTCATGAGCACTTTGGGCAGGTCGTTGTATCCAATGGACCACATTTATTTTTTCAAAACAGAAATTTGAACAATAGAGCACACATTTTTCAGACTTCTTTGAGATCTTGATGCAACACACGCTGACTGAGAATCAGTTACTGATTAAATTCACTGCGTCCCGCGCACAGAATCATTGAGATGTACAAGCTCGATACTCTGCTATGCCATTTCCATGACGTCATTGTCTCAGCACCAGGTTTTGCTCGGGTGCCCACTGCATGGTGGGCTCTACAATATTCGCAACCGCGTAAGCTCCAAACAGAGCGTGATAAACGAACGTGAAAATTGCTTACGGAATAGACAGACCGTCGCAGTCAGAGGCCTGATTAATATGGGTGACGATTACTAAGAGAACCAGGGCACGCATGAGTGAAGTAGATAGAACGAACACCTTTTCTTAGAGGGCACACACATAAATAGGTAGCCTCTACTGGCTGCATATACTCCTAGTTAAAGTATTAAACGCACAATTAAGTGCTTTGCTTGCGTAATGACACACTCACTCGGGTTTCAGAAAGGATAACTAACAACCTGGTCCACGCTCACTAAAATACGAATTCATGTCCTGTGGGACATTATTGCACAGAGCAGTCGCGTGGTTACTGTAGTTAAAATTGTGTACACTTGCGAACAAACAAAATGAACTTGAACACGTCAAATCAGAGCAAATAAAACAAACCTTTCTTGCGAGGAACCGAGTTTTAAAAGAGGCCCGAGAAAGGACACAAACAACACAAGTAAACTAAACGTATTTGTGAGTGTTCTCCTCGGGTTCTCCTCCAATATCAACGAGGTTGCGATGATTTTATCAGCCACGACATCGGCATACTTTCTCAAATGATTAGCGACTTTTCCAGGTTATAACGCTGAACGACTTTCAAATCAGTAACGAGTTCACTATTCTTGCATTAACTCAAGGAAGATGATAGAGATTGGCCTATAGGGATACACAATAATGTCAAGCAAATAGGAGAACAACTTCAGAGAAGTCAAACGCTTTGTGCGATTAATAGAGTTAAGTAAGTATCAAAGAAGACTTTAAAAAAAGAAGCGCTTAAGCTGTATGTTATCCAAACCTTCAGGGAAGATTGATTTTTAAATCCCATTCATAAAATCCATTTCTATAGGAAAATCCTTCCCCATAGGTTTTTTTTTCAAAAGTGCCGTTCACCAAAATTAAAAGAATTATCACAATGAAACAGGGATAAGACAAACGTAAATCCTAACAAGTCACAAAAACAAATTTCAAACAAAACACGAAGGGCAAGTAATCTCTCTCTTCCCCTTAATCATTAATTTAAGGAAAGAATATAGTGTACCTTGGGATCTAGGACTTTGTTCAGATAATCCTGTCACATGTCATTTGTTAGCCGATCGTTTTTGCACTCTCATGAGAATATTCCTTGAATATCTAAAGTAATTTTGACAATAAACTTCCCAAAGGGGACTTCATCAGTCTGCATGGAGAGTTTCGGCTCTACAGTGGTTTGTGTTCGTTACTGTCGCCTTAAGGAATGAAGTCAAGAAAGGGTGTTAACTTGCAAATGATGCATCGTGTTTGCTTTTTTGACTCAATGTCCAGCAGGATCCCAGTGTTTGTCAAGTAAAAAGTGTAAGTGACAAACGTAAAAAAAAAAAATTAAAGAAAACGACATGTAGAGGTGATAAAACCCTGCAGTATTGTACAGAAATGAAACCAAAGTCATTGTCGGTATGATGAAGACTGTTGAAAGGTCACGTTTTCGAATGTCAGAATATGTTTTTGTCAAAATCAAAAGATGATGAGTTTGTTGATCGTAGCAATCTCACCTTTGTGTTGTAAAATGTAAAAACACTATCATCATGATCGGAATGAGATGGGAAAGATAACCATATGTAACCAATGCACCTCAAGGAATACTGCAGGTCGTTGACGGTTTATCGAATACATTTTATTTTAGGTTAACTTTGCTTCGATGTCTGGTACTATTACACACCACCTTTATAGATTGAAAATAACAACGTCATCTTGAATGGAGGAGTGAAATATCTTAGAGGGATTGTGATTAAATGTTGTTCCGTAACCTTGTGATGTTATCATATAATGTGAAATTCCATTTTCAATTCCATATTAAAACATTTGGACATTATGTCTTTCAAAAGAAAGCTTCAAGATTGGAAAAATTATTTTTGTAAGTAGATATAGACAATTCTAATAGGGGCAGACTACACACTTTTCAAGGTATTAAATATGGATTCATCTTGAAATAAGTAAGAAACCAATGATAGAGTGGCTATTGATCAAGTACTATTTTTGATTGTATACCGTAATTAGCACTGAAAGCTAAGACAAGCGAACAAACCGACCAAATTCAAAGTAACGTTGTATACCTTTGACATTTACCCCGAACAATAGTTTGTCTTACAAATAAAACAAAATCACAAGGATTATAAACAAAATCACTTTCTCTTGATCCGACCAAGATAAATCTATTTTACTGGCTACCTTGACGAATTTCACCTATTAATGACAAAGAGATCCGTAAGATCATACTCGATTGTTTTAATAAACAATGATAAACCTTACCTGGTGATGACATACATTTTCCCTAAACCTGCGCATTTAACAATTTTCACCTTTTCAATGATTTATGTTGTACGAACCTACGTCAAGATCTTCCAGATACATCATATCAGGAAAATACCCTTACCCTATTTTCTGTAATAAACGCCTCGGGTACGTTGAATTTGTAAACAAGGGGGCGCTTATTATACGTTCATTTTTTTCATGTAGATTTCCATAATGCAATCCATAACCGGCACCGCCTGAGTACAGCCTCAAGACATTCAGGTAATTTGTAAGCTAACTTTACGTTTGGCGAGAATTAATCAACAAATGTGTTTATTTACATGACTATCATAGACTCGTACTCATTGATATTAGAACTACAAAGGTTACAAATTATTTTAGAGAAGCATAATATTATTCTGTATTGCCTTGAAAACTTTCTGAAAATAACAAACACCTTCGATTGTAGCAAGGAAGCTTACAAGATACTACATCATGGACACCAATAATGTTCTTTAATGAAATATATCTTCTACCAGCCGTTAAAGAACGGTCCAAAACGGCTACTTTTGACAAACACTGGGATCCTGTTGGAGCGCAGGCCATATGCAAGGGACAAGTAAGCAAGACGCTGGAGGGTGATCTGAAGAACAACAGTCAACATATGTAGGAAACATCGAGGTATTGGATATAACCATACAAGCAAGAAAAAAAAAACGAGTGGAAGTGGAAGGAGATCCAGAAAGGAAGTGGCTAATATTGCGAAGTCAAGGTCATACGTGCAAGGGAGGACTCAATACCAACTTCAAATATGTCAAGGAACAAAATTACCAAATGCACATCAACGGAAAAGAGGGTGCTTGCTAATCTAGACAGTGAAAAACATGTTCCATTAAGAGATCGTGTATCAGTTGATTTTAAGGCTGCAGAAAGAAAATATCAATGCTTAAAATGGATTGCATGGAAGGATACAATCCGCAGGTGAGATAGCTGTGCGAAAATGGAGATGGGCTGCACAGATAACGAACCTACCAGAGGGTGTTAAATTACAAACATCACAAGAAAAAGTCAAAGTACCGAAAGAGCGGATGGTCCCTAGGCCTACTTCTACGTTTAGCTTCCAACCAGGGCAAAAGTGATTCCAAAATACTTTTGTTCCTGAAGGAGATCACCTTCGACATACATTCAGTGTTTCCTGAAAAAGTGGGCCAAGAGGAATGAGAAAAGTATATATTGACACACAAGATCTTGACGATAATCATCAAGAGGGACATTTGCAAAAGAAAAGAGAAGTTGTAGATCGAAACTCTTTTAACAACTCCCGATTTGCACTTTTATGAAATAACTGGGTCGTCATAATGAGAACACCGATTATGGTGGGGAAATATTAGTAGGATATTATCTGAAAATTTCAAAGAAAGTGTTTTAAATGTAGAATGGAGACGAACGTTCGCAAAGGTAGTAGTTTTGGGAGTTTCATTGTGGAGTCTAGTAAAGGAAATTGATGGGCCCCGGCCGGTAAGCCAACATAATGGCAGCCTGTATCCTGAGGCGGGCAGCCGACTGAAAAAAATCGACAGGTAAAACAAATTTAACACTTCAATACACCTCGTCTGTACTTTACACACTGTTAGAAATGAATATATTTTTACACACTGTTGGAAATGGATATATTTTACGGGTTCGTTTTTAAAAAAACTCGAAAGCCTTTGTATATTTTCTGTATTTTTGCACTCTCTAAATGTAAAAGAGTGAAAATGACTCTTTCAAGGAGTAACTCTAGGGACCAGTCTTTGTTAGAGTTAAATTTTACTCTTTAAAGAGTGAGTTTTGTTTATGATCACTCTTCATCAATGAATTGTCACTCTCATAAGAGTGAAGACTTGACAGCATTCACTATCAAAAGAGGGAAATTTAACTCCAACAAAGACTGATTCCTAGAGTCACTCCTTGAAAGAATGATTTTCACTCTTTTACATTTAGAGAGCAGAAAGATCTTTAAAAAGTAAATTTGACAGTGATATTGACGTTGCTTTGCAATGCTATTAACGTGTTTACCGTAAATGTACAAAAAAGCAATATGCAGTATTTTAGAGTTATTTGTATTATTAGTTTTTAATACTTTAACACGTATTGGTGACATTAACGTGTTTTAATTATTTTGATCGACCTTGAGATAAGTTTATTTTGCACAAAAGCTTTCAAAATTAATGTTTTCATGAAAAGATCCACACCAAAAACATCTGATTAAGATCATTGAAGTCCTGTCTAATGAATGAATGTGTTTTGATATCAGTGTTAGTCTTAACTTTCGTGTAAACAGGTGGTCAAAGATGCCCTCAAAACCACCCTACTACAATAACCTTCACCCTTTGTTTTCTGCTCCTCACAATTGCTCGAAGTGTAATTGTCAGCCTACGCGTACATGAAAATAGGATATCACGAGGGGAGTATAATAATTATAACTATTTTACCCGGACTTGCCGTTGATTAAAAGTGATTCCGAAATTTAGGTCTTAAAGAAATTTGTTGTATAAAACAATATTTAGCCACAAGAAATTAATATCTCACTTAATCATTTTCTAATATTTGAAAACAATTATGAACTTTTGGTTTTCTTTGGAATATCATGGATACTGAGGAGACAACGAGAAAGAAAGAGAAGACAAGAAAGAAGAGAGAAAATGAGTCAGAGAGAAAGAGACAGGGAGAGAAAGAGAGAGAGAGAGAGAGAGAGAGAGAGAGAGAGAGAGAGGGGATAATACTTTGAATATGAAGTACGTACGCAAACATTTACTGAGGACTTGTATCGCCAGGGTAAAGCATCGAGTAAACTTCTTCAGTGAATAGAGGTCATGCCTTGGTTTTGTAGTTGTGGATTTTGTATATCTCAGTGAAACGATGGATGGTCACAACCTTGTATTCGGTGTTTGCACAAAATCTGTTGACACACAGTGACAAATACGTTTTTTATTTGGCCGATGGGCAGGACAATTTAAGTGTCATATGATACGTATTCACTTTGTACAATACGGGTTTGGTAATTTCCAGAATACTAAAAATGCTGCTGAAACTAAATTTACTTTTGATTCAATTATAGGGTTCATATCTTCCTTTTGATATTGTGCTTTGGCTGTTGTTTGTATACTTAGTGTTACTGTGGTTACAGTTAATAGTGTTAACATTTGGTCAAACAAAGTATTGGCAAAGGTGTCACAAAGGTGAAGGATTTCGTTGACCGGTAGGACCACCGTCATGTAAAAGTTTAAAAGATTGAGATAAAGTTAACAGGGTTCGGACAAAGATCAGAAATATTTTTTTACCATTTATAGCATACGGCAGAAAGAAGGCGAAACAGTAACATTTTCCTAATATTTTTATTCTATGGTGTTAATCCTTTATATCCCCCGAATTACAGTCCGTTGATGGAATCTCATTATAATATTTGCATACATGTTTTGCAGGACTCTACCAGGGCTTTCATCAGTTTCTGAATGCGGGCTTATCCAGAGGGAAAGGAATAATGTGAAAACAGATAATCATGGCCTACGATTCATGAAAATGTGTTTTTTTGTTTCGTTTCTAGATTATAAAAAAAACCCAAAAAATACAAGGAGGGATTTATCGATATCGGTTCTCGCGTCACTCGGGAAGTCGTTGCACACGTTATTCAACAATCCAAAATGTGAAACCCTCGGATTTTGTTCTTTGTCCCATACACACGTCTAATTAGTCCTAATTTTTCAGTAGTGGTTGTCTACGCAACTACGATAAATATATATATGTGATTTCTTAACAATTAAGTATAGGCAATTACAAAACAGCCATTCGTATTTTTTATTTGTTTAAAATTTATTTTTATCTTTGTCAAATTCATACCAAACAGGGAATAAACATACTGTGACTCGGCAAAGTCGTAACATCCCTAGGGCAGCCATTGCAAGTAAATGTCAACATTTATATAACGCCTTTTACAAAGTATCAAAACGCTTTACATTTATTCCGCTACCACTAGAATACGTCAGCTGCCATACAAATGCCCAAGGTACACTCATACATTTGTGCGGCACTCAATAAACTATGGCCCGTATTCTCAAACGATGTTTAACGCTAATCACTGGTTAAATCGCAATTTAAACGACCGCTAAAATAAACGCAATTCTCAAAGCATGGTTAACTTTAAACGCTGTTTAAATTTTAGCCGAACATAGTTAAATATGCCTAAAACGTTGTTAAACTTAGACTTGATCCGGGGGTAGTTTAAGGCGTGTTTAACTTCACGTTTTCATCAAATGCCTGATATTTTCAGCTCTATGTGATACTCGTGGTTAAACCAGTTACCTCCTTTATTTCTCTTATCTTTCTTTTCCGAGTCCTCAGTTCATTTCTTCTCGTCCATTTTTCCTTTGCTTCTATTTTCATGCTCGTGTTTATCTGTTATAGTATTGAATGATAGCAAGTGCGGCACAACGGGACATAAAACGTTTTAAATAGGCCCGGGCTATTGTCTCCATCATTCAACAAATTCTAAAGCTTGTTGCAGAATGCCACATTCTTGAAATTTCCCCGTGGGCTTCATGCGTTGCATTTTACAACTACGGAAGGCAATGTCTGGCATCTAAATATTGTTCACGCACACGTAATAATATAGGCGAAGATAAGTCAAGTTCGGTGGATGTATTTCGGCGTTAAAGTACAGTGGTTAGCTCTAAACGACTTGTTAAATATTTAACTGCGGTTTTTTAAACAGTGCGCTTAGCTAACACAGTTAGCCTAACCACCGTTATTTTAAAACATGTTGAGAATAAGGCCCTATGTTTTTAACAGGTCCTCATTTTGACACCTGGGTAAGGTTGGAGAGAGGCAAGCGAGGTAAGTGGCTTGCCCAAGTGCACAATACACTGGCTGCAGCTGGAACACACCGCCCTTGGGTCCTGAGCACTTTGAAGCAGGTCGTTGTATCCAATGGACAAAATTTTACTTTTTCAAAACTGGAAATTTGAAACAATAGAGCACACTCTTTAGACTTCTTTGAAGTCTTGATGCAACACACGCTGACTGAGAATCAGTTACTGTCTTAACTTCACTGTGTCCGCGCACAGAATCATTGAGATGTATTTAAGGAAAACTGTATGTAAAATAGGGGCATTCATCTTGTTGCTCATCACCTCGCATCAACTGTTCCTTCCTAGCTTCACAAACAAAATTGCACAGGCTTCAATAATGTTGAGATGAAGGAAAGGAAACATCCAACAATGCCATGACAGTTACTGCAACTGGAGGAGGGATCGTTACCGGACCACGTACTCATCCCACCACCGCCGTCCCACGTCGGAGGTATACGCAGTAGGCTAGAAAGAAAGGGGATTACAGGATTGTAGTATAAGCCTTGGCTTGATATTGATGAAATACCCCCAATTCTGTGAACGCCCTACAAAAAGTTGATGCAGATCAAGAAAGGATGCGGGCATACCCGGTCATGATTTTCAACTTTTCAATCTTTAACATAATTCGGTAAAAATTACACAGTTATTAAGTAAACTTTACCCAATTATTATCAGATTCTATTGTTAGAGAACTGAAACCTATCGGTATGTAGACGGATGGAAAGAATTAAGATAAATTAAACAATTGCTATGAAAGTATCGTTTTGTTTGTCATGTGGTTCACCTTTTACGATTCCATACTTTTCTGAACGAATCGTCAGCACACTATATAATAGATTCGTACTTCGTTCAAAAAGTGTGGATTGTAACAAAGCTAATCTGCAAGAGAAATCGAACATTTGCGTCAACGTATCATGAATCAATAATTTTGACACAATGCGATCTTATTTACAACACAACACGAGTCATCACCAATTCAATCAGTCAACACAAGAGAGCGGACACCTAATTGATTACCTTATACTAGTGGAAGGAGCTAGAACCCAGGTCAAACATCATCGTTTACCTCTCTATCACTACAGAAAAGCGCTTTCACACTTTGGATAGTTAGTATGTGACCCTCTATATCAACCGCGAGGATAGTAAGTTAGTACTTAAAGTGTGGTTTTGTCACTTTTCACTAGAGGCCAATTTAAGTTAACACTAGGGTACAACTTTTTTTAAAATGCTCCAATATGTTGAAATGCTATGCCATTATTGTCCGTTAGTCATAAGGATTCAAAATTGGTATAGTTGCTTTTTTAAAATAAACCAAACTATGGGGGACCCCCAATGTTTGCGAGTTATAGGTATTTTTTTTTTTTTTTTTTTTTTTTTTTTTTTTAAAATGGTTAAAAAGGTCAATTTCTATTTATACAGAGAGTCAAAATCGCGAAGTACTGACTCAATTCTGTTGAAATGATTAGAGATGTTAGTCTAGCTGAATGAGTCAAAAATAAGAATCAGCTGGTACGTCTGCCAAATGCATAGTTACACTGGTTATGACCAAAATAGGTCATAGGTCACTACCCAATTGTGTTGACCTCTTTGACCTTATCTCGTAGTAAGCGTGTAACATAAGACAAAACTATAACTTTTATGGCAGTCCTACTAACCTCAGCAAATAAATTTGCATAGTATTCTAAATGATAATCAGATTTACTTTTAATTGTTGACCCCTGCACAAATTGAAATGAACTTTTTACCATTTTAGCCATTTTACCTGTATAACTCCAAATACAATGGTCGTAGGTGTACAAACTATACATTTTTGGAATCTAGACTAGACGCGACATATGGCGATACATTTCAACATGCATTGGCAGCATTTAAGAAGTTTGACCCTTGTGTAAACCTTAATTGGCCCATGGCAAAAGTGCATACCCAATTGAGCGTACTACCTACCTTGCATTAATGTAGGGGGTCCTATACTAACTACCAAAAGTACCAAACCTTTTCTGTAGTGCGGCAAGGATGATGATGGAAGTAAACGAACTCCTTAAATAACGAGCCCTTGCATATCTGCCTCCTCATCTATACCGAGGTACTTATGACACATGTCATTAAATGCTTGCAATGCCCCCCACAAAACCACATTATAGTTGATTGATTCCATATTCAATCCAAGAAAATTGTGAAAGTGTTACTCACATATTTTTATTGACGTTTCACTGCTACTCTAGCAGCTTCCTCAGACTGGCAACCCAATCCACTCATCACAGCTCCTTTATAGGTTCCCGGAGTTGCCGTTGAGAGCGTGGCGAGGATGATTTGATAGTGATAAAAAATATGATGTAACTTGTGGCCCCTCGTTCTTGTGAGAGTCTTGTTTTATCTATCCAAATGACTTCTCTGAGCCACCTGGGGCACTTGCCCGATTTCGCGATCTAGGACTTGGCTTCTCCAGTTGAGTAAGAGTGATTAGTTGTGGCTTCATGAACTGTGACGGCTGATTTGTGTTGCTCTGTCACAGAAGCTTTGCATATAGATCTAGTGTAATACTTGGACTCAAGTTTTTGTACTTCTTTTTGGTTGTTCGACAACCGAAACCAAAGGGTCGGCAGGGGTTCCAATGTCAGATTTACGGCAGTCCGCACACTGGATTTCATATATGGCCTCTGCTTTCTGTGTTGTTTCAAGTTTGTCCTTAGGATGAACTAACAAAAACTACGCAGGGTTCTGTGAGGCTTTAAAGCCTTAGAGAAGCCATGTGTTTAAAGGCTCTCGTCACACGCTCTGATAGTCCTTGGAACATGTAATAATTATATTACAAGGCGCCCTTGGATTTCTCACTATCACTTTGTTTCTGGACTGAAGTTATTTTCTTGGCCGAGATCTCACTTTTTTGACTCCGGAACTTATAAAGGAGCTATGATGAGTGGATTGGGTTGACAGTCTGGGAGGAAGATGCTGCGAGTAAAAACACTTTCACAATATTCTGGGATTTGACAACATGATCAATCAACTATAGTATAACAATTGAGCAAGTGCAAAATTCAGTTTATATCAAGGGAGGTCGAGGCGGCGTGCTACATCCTACTGATGCGTGTACCTAAACAAATGATCATTATTGAATCTTATCATATCAATTGACGGATTTTAAAGTGGGAGTGAAATATATACCAAGTAGAGATTGGCGGGGATACAAACCATTTGTAAGCGGGGGGGTATTTCATCAAGAGGGGGAAAATGAATGTTATATATAGATATCTCACAAAATCAGCGGGGGAGGATGCGAAATGTTAAACGGAAGTGAAGGGAAAATGCGAACGGAAAATATTGTGATGAAACAATTTCTCCATTCCCTGCGCATTAAATTAAAACAACGCCCTTAATGTGTAATCAATTACAATGAATTACTATAATTTCTATCAACGATTTTTAAAAATACATCCTAATTTCACTGTTAAATAAAATGGATAGGTAATTGACTTCGTTTTTATTCTTTCCTTGTACTAGATAGCTTTAGAGTTTTAGTACCCTTTAATTGAAAACTCATATATAAAGTTCAAACACGGAAACAAACCTACATGAAAATTCCTAAGACACACAACCACGTTGTTCTTAACTTTTATGAGAAGAGTAAAGTTTACATATCCTACTGTATTAACTGTAGTTGAAATTTCCCATTTCAAATTTGAACTTAGGCTAAAAACATATGCAAACATCTGTGTCAAGTGCTATCAATAGTTCAAACAACACAAGAGGCGAAATCTTTATCATATAAAATTGCATTACAATAAGTTCAATTGGAGAAAAGTCGATACTTTTCTAGATTGTAAATTTATGTTGAAACTGTACACTTAATAGCCTCATGACATGGACTTGATATGATACAGGAAACACCTTCATCGAACGCAGGTGTATAACTGTGCCAATTGATTCAATTTGCATACTTTGTGAGCGCCAATTTGTAGCAATATTTTTGGGCTCGTGAACACAAAATGAGCATGTTTGCTGTGCTCACAAGTTTAATTGATTGCTGGCTTGACGAATCAGATGTACGCTTTTTCAGTAGAAGTGTTTACACATTCAAATATGAATGATGTAATTCAAACAAAATATGATGAATATGACTAGATCGTCGCTCAAGAGAATAATTGATTATCTATTCTTTTATTTTCAAGATCGTTTACCCTTACTTAAGTTAATATAAACATGTTGTAGAAAGAAACAAAGTAAGTAAGAAGTAAGAAGGACAAACTTCAGAAATGACAAAATGTACGTATCCGGTATCAATGTTGTTGAAAAGGCAATATTGGTAAATTCTATGATTTGCTCTCTAAAGAGGCGTCCTGCACACAGTGGAGAAGTATCATTTTTAATCTCCCATCGAGAGTCTGCAAATTAACACCAGAGTCAATCTTGCCAGGTGGGGAAAGGCCATTTCTAATAAATGTATCCACTGTTGTAACAAAGAAAAACCTTAACCATGTTCTCAACAATTGCATTGATACGTACCGTCAAAACAATGTATTAAAATATATTGTTTCCATCGCTCGAGCTGGTCTCGCTGATAGTAATGCCACCATTTTTCATGATATTCCTGGCGAAGCTGGCTTCGCCGGTGGCACAATTCCTATTATATGCTCACCAACCAACCTCATTCTTAACTTGGTAATATTCTGGAAAACCTTAAGAAACTTCTTATTGTTGAATTGACCGTTCCTTTTGAGCATGGTATTGACAGGGCTCACCAGTTCAAGGTCAACAAGTATGCCTCTCTCATTTCTGATATTCAAGAAAATGATTTTCAGGTCTCCTTTGTTGCTCTTGAAATTGGTTCAAGAGGTTTCATTTCTCATGATAATATTCTCAGATTGAAAAGTCTTCTCACGGCATTCAACTCTTCCGCTCGTTTCAAGGATTTCCGCGATCAAATTTCTAAACTTTCCATTATTGCCTCCTTTGTTATTTATCATGCTAAAGAGGAAAGGTCCTGGGATCAGTGCAATTTGCTCCATACTTAACCTGTCTGGTTCTTAAAATTTTAATATTTGTAACTATGTGTTTTTATATATATGTTATGTATTGTGCGCCCTGCATGGCCAGTAATGGGGCCTGTCCTGGGTTTATTGTTTTCCTTTATTGTTTGACTATTTTAATGTTTATGTTTGAATAATAAAGTGGTATATAATAAATTTATTTTCACAATTTGATACTTTATTTCAAGCAAATGTGCGTCTAATTCTTAATTTTTACGGTAATAATTTACAAGATTGAGATCTTAGTTGTCAAAAGTTAGCTACACAGAAAACAATTACTGAGTCAAATGACTCATTTTGGTGAGTTCTTCATTGGTCCGTGTACTGAGACACTATTAAGCTAAACCGAGTCATTTGACTCACCCATGACGCTCCATAATGAGTCAACTGACTCACAAATGCAATTAGTGAGTCTTCTGACTCACCAAAAAATGAGTCAATTGACTCACTTATTGATGGCGCATTCCAAAATGGTCGAAATGAGTCATTTGACTCAGTAAATTTTTCGATTTTGAGTAAATATTTGTTTCTACCAACGGTTTGATTTCTACTATAAAGGCTCGATGTTGGTTGCAATATGAGTTAAGCAGATTTCTTGATTTCTAGCTGTTTTTGAAGTGAGAATAATTATATAATCTTCGATGAAAATGGTAAGTAAAGCTGCTAATTTAATTTACCCGTTTTATATATAGTGTAAAGGAAAAATCATTAAAATTTGACCTAAGATTCAGGTAACTATTCTTCATTTGAATATGTGTTATTCTTCTTAAAGTCTCCCAGGTGTTTTCAAAGGCTCGATCGCCACATTTTTCAGTTAATTTTTATCAGTCTTTTTTAATCTGGTTTACACGGTCGGTAATTCACAGAAAACAAAATCAGTGCTTCAAAAAGCATCGATTATTGAGAGAAAAACCTTTGAGTTGTGCACGCTAGTTTCGGTTCAAAGGTTATACTCACTGCCTGGTGATTAGTCATTCACAAACAAAATCGTATAAGTTGCTCTCAAGTTGGCTGATACTGTTACTTCGCTTTGCGCTGCTTTCATACTAAGTTGATAGAGCAGGCTTCATTTGTCTCGCGGCAACGAAAAGAGGAGCGCATTTCCTAGGTGTAATTGCTAGTATGTTCAAAATAGTATCAGTGCAAATTACGAGGGCAAACCAGTTTGCTTAAGTCACTAAAAGGTTGCCTTTTTTTCTCTGAAACTGTACGGAGACGAAAAGGCTCAGGAACTCCTAAGGGAATATTTAAACAGGTAATGTAGGTCACCCGGGAGGTCACCATAAGAGTTACAAGTAGATGTGACCTTGTTTTGCCAAGTTATTGTGACAAAATTAAAAGTCGTCATTAATTAATAACATATTTTCATTTGTTTTCAATTTTAAAGGTGCAACGAGAGATTTCACATATCGGGTGTCCCTTATTCCCCTTAAAAAATCGAAAGTACTGATTTTTGCCCTGATGTAAAGTTTTCCATCAAAAATATCCCCATCTGCAAGGATTAAGCCGAGAAATGTTTCATTGGTACAAAAATTGTGAAATTTTTAATTTCGTATAGGAGCAAATACGAAATTCAGCCTATGTTTTACATTGAAATACAAGCAAATCCGTATCTCCTTTTTTCTCTCTTTTAAGACATTTCTGTAGCAAAATACAAGGCAAGAAATCTATTGAGTGTCTAATCTATATGAATTTACTATTGTGACACAATATCTGGGTGCCTCAAAATCTCTCGTTGAACCTTTAAGTTATTATACATAATAGTACGAAACTGAAAATACGTTTCTGCACGAGCAATCCTACCAAATCGTATCTTTTTCTACTATATAAAAAAAAAAAAAAAAAAAACCAACGGTTTGATTTCTACTATAAAGGCTCGATGTTGGTTGCAATATGAGTTAAGCAGATTTCTTGATTTCTAGCTGTTTTTGAAGTGAGAATAATTATATAATCTTCGATGAAAATGGTAAGTAAAGCTGCTAAATTAATCTACCCGTTTTATATATAGTGTAAAGGAAAAATCATTAAAATTTGACCTAAGATTCAGGTAACTATTCTTCATTTGAATATGTGTTATTCTTCTTAAAGTCTCCCAGGTGTTTTCAGAGGCTCGATCGCCACATTTTTCAGTTCATTTTTATCAGTCTTTTTTAATCTGGTCTACACGGTCGGTAATTCACAGAAAACAAAATCATTGCTTCAAAAAGCATCGATTATTGAGAGAAAAACCTTTGAGTTGTGCACGCTAGTTTCGGTTCAAAGGTTATACTCACTGCCTGGTGATTAGTCATTCACAAACAAAATCGTATAAGTTGCTCTCAAGTTGGCTGATACTGTTACTTCGCTTTGCGCTGCTTTCATACTACACGCAATAAGTTGATAGAGCAGGCTTCACTTGTCTCGCGGCAACGAAAAGAGGAGCGCATTTCCTAGGTGTAATTGCTAGTATGTTCAAAATAGTGTCAGTGCAAATTACGAGGGCAAACCAGTTTGCTTAAGTCACTAAAAGGTTGTCTTTTTTTCTCTGAAACTGTACGGAGACGAAAAGGCTCAGGAACTCCTAAGGGAATATTTAAACAGGTAATGTAGGTCACCCGGGAGGTCACCATAAGAGTTACAAGTAGATGTGACCTTGTTTTGCCAAGTTATTGTGACAAAATTAAAAGTCGTCATTAATTAATAACATATTTTCATTTGTTTTCAATTTTAAGTTATTATACATAATAGTACGAAACTGAAAATACGTTTCTGCACGAGCAATCGTACCAAATCGTATCTTTTTCTACTATATTTCAAGTAGACATATTTACTTTGTTCGTTGCGCTGCCAATTATTCCACTTCTAATTGTAATGACAAAGGCAAGATCAATTTTGATATTTATTCCTCCCCAAATATCAATATCATTATTTTAAACTTTAAATTCAAGGAGCCTAATACGGTTTTAAAATACAATTTTAGTTCAAAATGTATCCCTATAAGAGTGTGACTTCTACTGTCCAAAAGACAAAGATCAAGGTGTGTCCCTTGATCGAAATTGAAAGATTGCAACGATTTCAATCAAAATGAACTAAAACTGTAAAAATAATAATTCAAAAATAAATATTCAAAATAGTATGCTATATCTAGATGATTTCTTGGCATGCTTGGGTAAGAGGGAAAAGTACCAGTTGCATGTTCAGCAATATAATTCTACATTATTTTAACTATTTTGAATTATTGATTGTTACGACGGTTTTAAATTTGACACCTGATAAGGTCAAACGTTGACCTCTGATGTTTTGGCTTGTAACTTTCAATCTATACGTCACAGATAGGTCAAATTATACTTTTTCCAATCCTTGTGATCTAAGCAATACAAAGGTAAAAATTCAAACAACTTTGTATTTTGACTCCCTGTATAATACACATTGACTTATAGGGTCATCAGGGGTGAAAATCCAAATGCCTTCCAATCTGAAAATAAATTTTGAGGTGTGTAAAAGACCCATGCCAAAATGTCATTTTATATGAAAAATTGCGCGATCCTTTCCAGGTGTTTTCTGAAAAAGGTCACATTCTAATGATACATATGAACATGCAATTGTCTTTGTCAAAATAGAAACGACGAGTCCGATTTCTTCTTGTTCAAGTAAACAAAATCAAATTGGAGATTAAATATTGAAATGTTCAAGTATTATTAAATCGAAGCAAAACAAAAAGAAACAAACAAAACAGACAAAAAATAAAAGCAAAACATAAAGCAATAACAAAACGAAACAGATTGCAAATCTGCAGACTTATTACATATGAGACAAATCCACCTAAATGTAGCAGGTGTTAACAGGCAGATGGGATTGAAAGACGCGGGCAAGTGGTAATACCAAAATAATTTTTATCATTTAAGTGGAGATCATTTTGTTATTTCTAGATCTAATAAGATCACAAGCTGGTGTCCTGGTCAATTATAGATCTACATGATTAATAATATAATAGGAATAAAAATAAAAATAGGAATAAATAGATGGAGAATTATCATTTAACATGTTCAAGAAGTAATATAAACCAAGAAATGAAAAAAAAACCCCACCTATTCTTTTTATGGCTGTGTAGAATAGGCAAATCTGAAAATATGCTCAAGAAAGTGTGAATGGTATTTCAGAATTCATTATCGTTTTCCCCAGTCAGTAGTATATGGGTTGTGATAATGCCCTTTGGGTTATTAAAAACAGGAGAAAGAACCTAAACCATACAATTATTGCGGCAGTAATGAGCACAATTTAATAATTTGCACTGTGTGGGGACTTGTTTAGTCATATGAATGAAAACACTTCGTTCGCTTTGCTGTGGGGAAACCAATTTTCTATATAGAACCTAGGTAAAAGAGGTGAACATAATATGCGCATTTTTAGGCAAAGTTAATTTCACTTGGAACAAAAGATGTCTATGAGGACACAAGAACGACCCCGAGAATATTAAAATCGAGCAATATTTTTGCAGGGGATCAATGTTAACTAGGGGGGTTGGCAAAGGGGATATTTAGAATCAAATAAAATCGTGTTACACCAGGTACTGTATTTATCTTGTTTTAAGGATTAAAAAAAGTATAGTTTGTTTCGGTTCCAACCTAGACAATATTAATATTCAAGTTCATTATGGGGTAAACAATTTTGCAATGCCCACTTTAGCTTCAAATCGGTTCCAAATTGGTGAGCTTGTTGCACAGGATGCGAAATTGCACCAGTTTGCAGTGTGTGTATTTGCTTGTAGAATTACAGGGCAAATTGTATTAAAGATCTACATGGCCCAGCTGGGATGACAAAGTCTTGCCCTGAAAGCTGCACAAAAATACCAAAGAGTTAATATACTTTTTCGCTTAAGGTATAATAAGATGGATCATTTGAAACTATTTTAACAAATTTGAGCAGCTGTAATTTTTGGCTCAGGGTGACCTTGAAACCTAAAAAAACATAGGGATATTACCTGTGTAGCTAAAGGTCGAAAACCTTCTCAAAAAACTGTTCATTTCTTAATCCTTACAACAAGACAAAGTTGGTTATGAGTCGTATGCATTTGAACATTAATTGACTTGATTTAAAATGTTACCCCTGCATTTTGAGTTAGTAGGTTGTTATAGGAACCTTATAGACCGGTCATAAGAGAACGTTCTGTGCCAATTTCATTCCAAGTTGATTGCATAAAAATGATAAATTGCCTGTGGAGATAAGAATATAAGGAAGTTAATTGACATGGCTTGATGGGAAAACTAATAAGACCGAGAATATTAAATCGCGCAATTTGTTCCAGGGGATCAATGTACTAGGGGGGGGGGGGTTGGCAAAGGGGATATTTAGAATCAAATAAAATAGGGTTACCCAGGTAATGTATTGTATCTTGTTTAAGGATATTAAAAAAAAAGTTATAGTTTTGTTTCGGTTCAACGTAGACAAATATTAAATTCAAGTTATTTAGGGGGTTAAAACAATTTTGCAATGCCCACTTTAGCTTCAAAAGTCGGTTCCAAATGGTTGGAGCTGGATGCACAGGATGCGAAATTGCACCAGTTTGCAGTGGGTGGTAGGTTGTAGAATTACAGGGCAAATTGTATTAAAGAGTCTACATGGCCCAGCTGGGATGACAAAGTCTTGCCCTGAAAAGCTGCACAAAAAATACCAAAGAGTTAATATACTTTTTCTGCTTAAGTATAATAAGATGGTCATTTGAAACTACTTAACAAAATTTGAGCAGTCTGTAATTTGGCTCCAGGGTGACCTACTGGAAACAAATAAGGGATCATTACTGGTAGCTAAAGGCGAAACCTCGGCAAACTGTGCCATTTTCTTAATCCTTGTACAACAAGACAAATGTTGTGTTATATGTCGGTATCATATTGAACATAATTTGACGTGATTTAAAATACCCCTGCATTTTGAGTATGTTGTTCTAGGAACTTATAGACATGTTACATAGAGAATTTCTGTTGCCAATTTGGTTTCAAGTTGATTCATAAATAAAATGCTAAATTGCCCTTGGACCTATAAGAATTATAAAGTAAGTTAATGACATTGCTTGATGGGGGAAACTAATAACGAATTTTGGATATTATTTAGGATTGTTAAAGGCACGATTATCAATGTCTGTCAAAACCGATGGTTTAACAAAACTGAGGTTTGCTACCTGTTGATTGGTCAGAATTGTGATTTTGACCAATTAGCAAGCATGGTAAGAAAGGTGGTGAAGCTAAAGAGGGCTAGACATTAAATGTTGGAAGCTGCAATTGACTGGTTATTGTGAGGAGAGGAAAAAATACAGTTTAATAGTAAATCAATTAATAACCAACTTGCTAAAATGGCACTCTACCTTTCCCAAGTATAGTTTTATAGCCAAATTACCAAGTAATGTGTAAATCGCAACATTTTTCAAAAGGTTTGAAAATATTTAAAAAAGGTTATTATTGCTTTAACAGGCGACCAGTGGAGAGTGATCAAAGCTATGGGTGACGAACTCTGATCACGACCCCATGCGAACACTAACACGCAGCTTTATTTTGCAAGGACTGGAAGTCTTTTGAAAATTTATTTTGACGGGCATATCTTGGCATGAACAGCTGTAATCAAGAGATTACGCTGAAAAGGGAGGTCGTCTTTGGTCGGCGCCACAGATAGCAACGTCGGGGTTTACAGGCAGTTCATAAGTTTCTGGTAACCAGGGAATTACCCTATCGGAATAGACTTGTAGCTAGTCTTGTATGGTCAATGCCCAGCGTCTTTCCGATGCAACCAAGGGGAGAGAGGATAAATGATTTCGCGCGGTCCTACTGAGATTTGAACCCGGACGATCGGACCTTCTGTACCAGAGACAAAGACCTTAGCCACTGGCCACGCTCCTCCTTTATTTGAGTCATGTAGTAATGACAGCTGGCGGCATAGTCAATCGCGGGACAAGACCAAAATTATCGGACAGCTGGTTGTAAGCACAAAAGTGATAAACCTACAAAGTAAGCATTAAAAGTTACGAATATGGTAATCTTGATTGAACATGATGATACTCAGGTGAAATCAAACCAGACCCCAAGGCTCTTTGTACACACAGAGGCAGAACAGCACGCTCACAACACCTGGATGGTAATCGCCTGGAATCTTTGAAAATTGGATCAACACTCACAGGAAAAAACTCTGAGTATCACCCAGTGTAAGAGATGGAAAGTTATTAGCATTATGATTCTAATAATGTCACCGAATGGCATTGCGTGTACAGATGAAACGTTTACGGTCATACAAATGGAGCCCCTGGGGTGGAACAGAGTTAGTTGAAAATATGTTGCTTTGGACCTTTCATGTTTAAGCCGGGTAATATGAATATGAATTATAATATAAATATATGGCCGCATTAATTTGTGACACTTGCCAGTGAGTTATCAAATATTCTATACATTAGGCCTACCCATCAGTACAAGAAAAGTCCTGGGCTGCAGGGCTACGAGCTATTCTTTTAAAGGTGCTTTGAAACATATTCAATTGCAGTCATTCAGGGCTAAGCTTAGTCCGAGTACTTAATGGAAAAAATGCATTCGTGTACGAACAAGATAGAAACACATTCACCTTTTTGGACACTGTGCAGGATTAAATTAACAAGCGATTAATCTGAGATTACGGCCCGTATCTCAACGATTGTGAACGCTAATTACTGGTTAAAGCGCAATTTAAACGACCGCTAAAAAAATCGCACTTCTCAAAGCATGGTTAACTTTTAAACGCTGTTTAAATGTTAGACAAACATCTTAAACATGTCTAAACGTTTGTGTTTTAACTTAAACTTGGTCCGGGGTAGTTTAAGGCGTGTTTAACTTCACGTTTTCATAAAATGCCTGATATTTTCAGCTCTATGTGATACTCGTGTTAAACCAGTTACCTCCTTTATTTATTATCTTTCTTTTCAGAGGTCCTTAGTTGATTCTTCTCGTCATTTTTCCCGTGCTTCTATGTTTATGCTGCGGGGGTATCGTTTAGTATTGAATGAGAGCAAGTGCGACCCAACGGACATACAAAAGTTTTAATAGGGACCGGGGTTTTTGTCTCCATCATGGATCAAATTCTAAATCTCATTGCGTAACGCGACATTCTATAAATTTACCCGTGGGCTTACAGCATTGCATTTACAACTACGGAGAGTGGCGTAAATTTCTTTTTGACATTGGGGGGGATGGGGTTGACGAAAATTTATGAATGAAACAGGGTTTGCTGAAAAGATCCATTACTAGCACATGTACGCGCGAAGCGCGCTAAAAATTTTGCCATTTAGAAGCTAAAATCCTTAAATGTAATTGCAACTAGAACAAAATGCGCGCAAAGCGCGCGGAAATTTACCAATTTTTAAGCTATTATGGTAAAATATGAGGTTATTTTGGTCAAAAACACATGAACAGGCATCAACATTGGGGGGGGGGGGATGATCCTATTGACCATCCCCCCCTCAAAATATTGGGGGGGGGGATATATCCCCCCCATCCCCCGGGATTTACGCCTATGACTACGGAAGTCATTGTCTGACATATAAATATTGTACACACGCACGTAATTTTATAGGCGAAGATAAGTCACAGTTCGGTGGATGATATTTACGGCGTTTAAATACCGTGGTTAGCTAAACGACTTGTTAAAATATTTAACCTGCGGTTTTTTAAACAGTGCGTTTAGCTAACCACAGTTTAGGCCTAACCACCGTTTATTTTAAACATCGTTTGAGAATACGGCCCTAAATGTCTAAATATGATTTTTAACCCAGCACACCCTCCTCAATTTCAACATTATACCTATCTAAAAGAAAATAGTCTCACGGTCGCTTGCATTTACTAAACTATTCATCAAAATTGAGGAACATTTCGACAAGATGCTCATTTGAAGTCGAATCACTGCCTTGGGCTTTCCTCCAGCAATGTCCAGCTGTCAGTCGATATAGCAAACTTATCAATGCTAAGGTATTTATGCGCACCTTGACAATGCAAACAGTCGTAGTGCATTCTCCTATAAAACTGGCATTCGTCTGGCTATATGTAATGCCTGGGGATGTACAAGGCATCCATGGCTCACAAGCCATTTACGAAGAGAACATTCATACTTGCCACAAGTCAAACTGGTCAAGCGTTAGTAATATTTTTGGGCACAAAACAAGTGCAAGACCCACACGGCCATTTTGTGACTGTTACTAGACTGTTCCAATAAAACTATACAATTCAAAACGAAAATTATAAATAAAAAAATATAACTGTGCATTTTTGCCAGATATTTTGATTTTATTTGTAGAGCAGATCCTATGCTAAATCCTCGTTTTATTCCATCCAATTTGAGGGGACCTAAGCGGAGATATTGTCAGTTTTGAACCAAAGGATAATATACCACTTGGGCCAGTTTTCCCTGAAGGTTTTTTTTTTCAAGAAACTAAAGGTATAGGCGTGTAGCATCATTGTGGAATTATTTAAACCCTTTTCAAACAAAGACATTGTACAGATCAGAGGAAGTATTAATCATGCTTGAACTAATCAATATATCTTTTTCAGTGAAAGCATTCAGAAATTAATATGTTGTGGGTGAATTGAAATGAGAGACTCGCTCTCAGAGGCACAATGGTGTTCCCCAATGAAATTATGGACATTTGGGGAATTTGAATGCTGAAATAAATGTAACAGTCTACAAGTATGTTGGGGGACAACTGTGGGGTACAAGGCCTCTAATGAAGAGGGACAATTACCCTTCCCTATTCCCCACTGCTTCCAAATGTCATGGAGACTATGGAAGAAGCAGTGTTCAACAAAGAGAATAAAGAAAATTATGGTTGTGTACAAAGGTCTCAGTTTACTCTTAAACAAGGGTGTTTGATGGTTCGTTACCTTCTGATGCACCTGGAGTAAAGCGTTAGAGAAAACCAAGCTGTTTGAGAATTGGAATTTCCCAACGCTACATGTCTTGATTAGCAATTGCGACATTATAAAGTTAGAAATTATTGTTATATCACAGAAGCAGCACTTTATACTACATTTTATTTAATTTTCAAATATATAAAGAATATCTTGAAGGTGATTTTCAATGGCAATTTTGTATTTGTATCAGGATAGCCGAAATGGCCCAACGAGTTTTTCAACTGTCTCAGATAATTAGCCATAAGTCTTGAACCAGACCCCCAATTACACCAACTAAAAATCTCATGAAAGCTGGACCACTCCTTAAAAAGAATCAATATAACTCAATTGAATGATGAATTAAATTTTGGCCAAAAAAATAATCTTTGATTGTAAGTTTTTTTTGGGATCAGTCTGTGTGAATAGTTAAGTTCGGTTTCTAGCGGTTGACAAAAAAAACACACACAAACAAAAAAGAAGCTTGTCATTATATCTAGGCTTCACGCAAGAAACCTACTTTCCATTTGTTTTACTTATTTAGGATTAAAAACACATATCAGCAGGGGACTGTAGTGAAGAGTGTGCGCTTAAGGATAAACATTGTGAATTTTTGCACACAAGTACTTTAGGCATTGATAATCCATAAATTAATGGAAGCACTTGCCAACCCCCTTAATGGCCCCCGGCTTGGGTTTCAAGGTGATAGGGGCAACAATTTAAAATGTTATGAATGTGTTAAAAAGCACACAATGGTGTTTGTATGGTCACAAGAATTCCAAAAAAGGTATAGTTTACACTATCTAGGCTTATAGTTTCCGGAGTTATGGGGAAAAACTGTAAAAATGGGGTGAAAATCAATTTTGGTGTGTAACATGGGTCAAAAGTGAAAAGTCGCTTTGATCTAAGTTAATATGTGGGGGGTGATGCAAATTGTTTTCCTACCTTAAAGGATTGAAATACCCCCCGGAAAGTTTGCTATCTGTGGCTGCTTAGTTTTAACGTTATCCAACAAATAGGTCACAGGTCCAGAGAAACAAATAGCTTGCCAAAGCTGTTGACTCTATTCGCCATTTTGGTAATAACCAGACACGTAAGAAGTCACAACTATTCCTATATTTCATTCTATTAGCTAAACCAACAATGTGAACACATTTTACAAAAAATTGGAGCAAACTTTTAATTGTTGACCCGGTACAAACCAAAATTGACTTTTTTACCATTTTCCAGCTGTTTACCCCCATAATTCTCTAAATATAAGTCACAGGTAGTCTAAACTATACATTGTTGAAAATCCTTGTTGTAACCGACGAATATGCTGGTGTGTTTTCAACACAATCGGAACATTTTAACAAATTTACCACTGTGTACTGAAATCCAAGTGGGGCCATGAAAGGGTGGTGGCACGTGCTTCAATCAATTTTTTGTATCAGTTGATATAAAGTGAATTGGTACCAAAATTTCACAAATTTTCCCGATTGAACACTGATTCATAAGATCTGTTCACTACGATCCCCCACTAATAAAAGTACACATAAATGCACACGTATCCATTATCGTGGTCCTTCGAACAATATGTTGCGCCGGGTTTGCGATTCATGGGCAAAATTAATGAATTTTATATCAAAACGAAACGCTTGTTACTATTGAATAGTTCCGAACCCGGATTTAAAAATTGAACTTTTTCAACTAGTTGAGATTGGAAAACATTACAACAAACCGTTAGAGTAAATCTAAGTGGACCGCGAGAACGGGGGGGGGGGACCTTTTTCTTTTAAAAACTTTTTGGACACAGTTCACTGTTCGAATTTGTATCCACAGACTGAAGAACATCTTCAAAGAGACCATATGAAGGAAGGCACACAGAGGAAAGCTGCCGAATTCTGTATGGGAGACTATATAGCACAAAAAAAGCCGTGTGAAAGATGCTTCAAGATCTTGAATGGGAATCCCTGGAAGACAGCAGACAAAAGGCAGGATGAAAAATGCACAACCCCAATTCTGAAAAAGATGGTGGGGATAGACGCAGCGGGAGTCCAGGGGAGCATTCAGATGGTAGTCAACAAGGGGTTAGTCCCAGAGCCAAGCTAACAACATTCAAACCGATATATCAAAGAGGGACCTGTACATACATTTTCCCAAGAGTAATCCAAGAATGGAACAGACTCTTGACGAGACAGCTAGACCAACCAAATCTGCGGGACACTTTATAGAGCACTCATAGCATCACTGACTGACCAAAAACCTAAAAAGTTGGCGTTTATACAACTAAGTCTGAGTATGCCGACTCAACCTAAAGAAAAGAAAGAAAAGAAAGAAAGAAAGGAAAGAAGAGACCAAACGGGATAGTTTACGTTTGCAGATATATGTAAGGTTATCTTTGTTTTGTTCTATAATTGTTGTAGATGGTTGTTTCAAAGTTTGCTTCCATAAATGTTTTAAATAACAATCTTACCCATCACCAATCTTTACTTGGGTCCGATACGCTCTCGCTGTCAGAATTCTCTGCTAATTTTAACAAAACTTGTTTAATTTCAATATCACAGATGTTCTCTTTATCCCAATGATAGCTCTCCACTTTATGCATTTGGCTAGTCAGAAGCTGTAATTTGTTCCACTGCCTCATCAAATGATTCTTAATCGCTGCCATACTGAATTGTGTATTGTTCCTAGAAACGTAACCCTTCATGTTGGTCTATATCAGCTCTCCAGGGTTTAGGTTACAGTGGTAGGGAGGTAAACATACAATTTCATGGCCGTATTTTTAGCCAGACGGTCAATTACATTTTTGAGTTCGTGGTTTATTTTGCTTGATGACATTGTAGAACTCTTTTTTCGTGTACTTGACGGGAAATGCGACATTCCAACTTTTCAACAATTCTTGCATCTCTGATTTTTTCCTGTTAAATATATGAAGTTTCTCAGCTTTGACGTTATGATAGCTTGCATTATGATAATGGACTCTTTAGGTATGGTTAGATAATTGTGTTTCCATCCATTCTTGGAAATGTTTAGCGTTCATCTCGTTATGATAATCCTCTGATGCATTTTTGGCGACAATGGTGAGTTTGGCTCAGGGAATTACAAATCCAGCAACAATTCCAGCATGCAGAATTACTAACCGCTGTCCTTTCCCCAGTGGTGTTGGGAACCCATCCATATTTGTCTATCCAGGACTTTTTCAGGAAGTGACTGGTGTTAATCCGTTTCGTCGAGATTTATAATTTGTGAAGGTTTTAATTTGTCTGATCTTTTTAGTTTTGCGTAGACATTAATGTTGTAGTAAAAGAATTTCGGCTCTTTCGATCAGGAAATTTCTGCCATTCTGATGTTTAAATTTAAGTGTTTTCAAAAGTTTCCAGAGGTACGCATCTTAGCAAACAAGGAAATTACGCTCTGAATGTTGCGTCTACCTGGAACTTGATCAACAGACCGCGCACGCACGCACGCACGAACAGACACACACCACACACACCCTACACACACAGAGGATAAGTACATAGCCCGGGGTACATAGGAACTTATTTAAAACTAGGAATTAGGCCAAAAACAGAAAAAAAATTGACTCGGCTTCCTGTCGCTCAAAACCCTAAGCACCTGATTAGCCAAAAAGCTATGCGCTATACGCGGAAAGTTTTGTATTACATTTTAGATATTTTTTTATCGGCCTTGAGGACAAGGTTTCCTTTCTTGTTTCTTGACCAGTTACGAAAAAAATAAAAATCCCTTGAAAACCTTAAAAAATGATGTTTAAATTTAAGGGTTTTCAAAAGTTTCCAGAGGTACGCATCTTAGCAAACAAGGAAATTACGCTCTGAATGTTGCGTCTACCTGGAACTTGATCAACAGACCGCGCACGCACGCACGAACAGACACACACCACACACACCCTACACACACAGAGGATGAGTACATAGCCCGGGGTACATAGGAACTTATTTAAAACTAGGAATTAGGCCAAAAACAGAAAAAAGTTTGACTCAGCTTCCTGTCGCTCAAAACCCTAAGCACCTGTTTAGCCAAAAAAGCTATGCGCTATACGCGGAAATTTTTGTATTACATTTTAGATATTTTTCTTCGGCCTTACGGACAAGTTTTCCTTTCTTGTTTCTTGACCAGTTATGAAAAAAATTAAAAATCCCTTGAAAACCTTAAAAAAATGCATTAAAATGTAAATTTTTACATCTAAGCGAGCGAGAAGCCGAGAGAAACCTTTCTTTTTCTTGGACAAACTAGTCCATATCGGAGTCCGCAATCGCAGGTAATCCCTTTTGGACACGAGCATAGATACCCACCAACATCCAGGAACCACAGTATAATGACAAGAAGACTCACCTTATCCACACTCCAGCTCAAACTCTTAGACATCCAGTTTGATAACAAAGAATCTATACATACACCAAGAGAAATGTTTTAATTTTCTTTAATGTACCCGCATTGTGTTTGTTACAATCACACGACTATAACATTTGATTGCCCAACATAATAAAATGTACATTTAATGTTGAGAGCAATGACCAGGCGGTGGTTTACATAAGGAACCCACAGTTATTCAATCAATATTTTACAACATAATATACAAACATGATAGAAATAGTCAAGTTTTTCTATTGAACATTATATTTTTGTATGTTACACTATTTGCAGAGAAAACAAGTCTTTACAGATTAAAACGTCTATGACATGAAATACGACATTTGAATCATTTAAGAGAAGCATAAATATGATAAAAAATCACGCAAACAGGGCAAAATACAACTTAATATTAACCAGGTATGACATTTAAAACCCAACATTTTCAAGATTGCTCGTAGTCTATGAGATTTTGCTGATATATATAACGATGATAAGACCAGTGATGCAATCGGCAGTCATTAAAAAAATGACAGTCAAGCTACAGTCAATGCACAAGGCCTGTCTTCAAAATACAACTTGGACAGATGTGGTCCGCTGAATAATCTGCCCACACCACTGGCGGACAATCTCTTAATGCATTCGGTGTTTTGCGTCTTAATCTTTTCGACGTGATTTTTTGTCAAACCAATTAAAGACACTATCAGTGATCAACCCGAAAGCGTCAAAATATTTGAAATTGACAGGAATAGCTTATAAGTGAACGATAAGTCTGTATAATTCTCATAAGTTTTTTTCCCAACTGAAAAATATACAGAAAAGGAAGAAAACGGCAGTGTTCAAAGATATGAATCCCCGTTCATCACGCCGTTGTGTCCGTACGGACAGTAATGACTAAAATATCCGATTTTGTGTTTATTAAGTTGCCTTTGTCTTATCGCTTTTAGAGTATGTTGAGATACCTATACTTGTTACAAACATGCAAAAAATTATTTTTCGATTTCTGATTTCACAAATCACTGATAGTGCCTTTAAACACTAGCCTATGCATTATGACTTAGATACAAATAATTCGAAACCAGTAAGACATTGGTTGAAAAAAGGCAAGAGTTAGCACCTTATTGCACTCACCCCTTCATATACAGCATGAATCAATAAAAACGGAGGATTTTAAAGCGATTTTTTATGAGATAATAATGCAATTATTGTATCTATTTTGATAAGATATTCTTTGTCCATAAGCTCATTTTTGACAAGATTTTTGTTGGTGTAATTTGAATTTCGGTTAAAAAGTTATGACAAGTTTTGTGAAGCCCATCTGAATCGTGTTGGTCCGATTGAATGACCTTAACACAATGGCCAGTTATGTACAATGAAGGTATGCATTGAAGACAATCAAACCAGAATGAATCTTTGTTTAAAACAACTGATGATAAGTGTCACTTAATATGATAACTAGACTACCGTTGTTTCATGGATGTCGTTTCTGATATCAAATCAAATAAACAAGACTTGCATTGGAATTGGACATGATATTGCAAGACATCAAAGTGGATCAGAAGTCCACTTTGGAAAATCATGATCACAATAATTCACGTCCATTATTTTAAAAGTTCTCTTCCACTTTATAGATATTACGAAAATTCAAAATTCAAACAATTTACACTGCATTCTTCATAATTAAACTAATACTTTAGCCCAATCCTTCCACGTGCACCTGTCCTCCTTTGTGAGACTCTTACCTCTACTGAATTTTAAACCTTTCATTAGACATCTGTGACTCACAAATCGGAGCAGCTTGGAATTTATAACCCTTCTTCAATGCACTCTATCTCTGGACAGGAGTGTCGAAATGAGATGTGATTAAAAGCATAGTGAAGAGTAGGAAATGTACTTTTAAGAGAATGTTAACATCCTGATTGACAGAGGTGGTTTGTATTTTGAATATGTTTTCCCAATCCTGCGTTTTTATTGATAACCGCTGTAAACACCACTAAGCTTTTCTGACAATATCTCTGATAGACTAATTACATAATAGTTATAACCTATGAATATTCCACTCGGCCCGTGTTGCCTATGTGGTTAACCCTGTGTTAACCCTTACTTCGTCCCACTAATGCTAGAACATTATCTGTATTTCGAGTTTGGAGTTTTTGTGACTCATTAGCTACAATGCTACAATGGCACTTTATAAAAAAAATAAAACAAACACAAGTAAACATACAAACTAACCTGCACAAGTAACCTTCTCATTTTATCAAGACAATAAAATTGTTATGTATAAAAACGTATAATTAGTTACTATATCGAAACATTAAACAAATATCAATTATGTTTGCCACCGATAAAGCCCAGATTTTATAACTTTTGTTACCCTCAAAGAAACTACATTCCAAAAACAGTACTGTATAAGCAGACGACAGCAAATAATTTGAATCTATGACAAGCAGACAATTATTGAAATATGACATTTGTAGAATAGTGCTCGGATACTTGAGTACATAATATATTAATATATATCCTGTATTCATCGACATTATCGTGTTTCAAGGCCCACTCTTCTCCCGCCAATACATTACAACGGAATAAAGCTATACTTGTTGTACGTGAATGTTTTGGCGGGAAAAAGTGGGCCTATAACACGATATTGCCCATTCATCACTGTCTCAATAATGCGTTTTTTAAAATAACACTATTCCAGCTAATAAAATATTCTTCAAATATCCAGAATCGATGCATTCCGAAATTGAAAGAGGAGACTTACATTTTGATATAAATTCGCAGAATGTTTGAACAGTGGTGAATTATACAGATTTAAACACTAGCAATGATAACAAATGGATATATTTGCATTTAGCGGTTGTCCCAAAACACTTTACGAAGAGTTTGATTTCAAATCCGATTAAAATGGATTTGAAATATTTTTTTTCAGGTGGTAACAGCTGCATGGTACACATTGTTGGACACCTATAGAAATTCTAAACAGTTGTCCAAACATGTGTTGCTTACTTCCCATTCCCCTGCAATTTCGGCTTTTCAAAGCATCGGTACAGTATTATTTTGGTGAATATAAAATAGTTCCAGGAATGTACATATTTTTATTTTCGCAGGGAAAGTCCCCTGGACAAAGTAGAAGTTTGGGGAGACTTCTATACGAATGGGAGAACAAAAGACTGGGAGTAAAACCCTAAAAAACCTACTGTTACTTTTGTCCATTTATCATAAGGCACCTTCTGGCATTTACAGTCTCTCAAAAGGGTCAATAAATAAGATAGGAAACTAAAATCGGGAGGAAAGATTAGAAATATAGTCATAATTGTGCAAACGAGAGATTTTGAGGCATCCATATATTGTGTCATATGTGTGTACTTCATAAAGAACGAACTCAAATCAATCGCATGTCTTACCTTCGTGATGTATTTCGTCTACCGAGATCCTCGGTTGAAAGGTGAAACGAAAGCGATTTTGAAGCTTTTTGATTTGCTGCTATTTCAATATAAAACATAAGTTGAATTTAGTATTTGCCCAATACGAAATTAGAAATTTCACAATTTGTGTACCAAAGAAATAATTATCAGCTTTATCCTTTCAGATGGGGATATTTTTCATGGAAAGCTTTAAATCTGTGCAAAAATCAGGGCATTCAATTTTTTTAGGGACATCTGAAATGTGAAATCTCTCGTTTAATTGTCGTACCGCACCATATTAGTGATTAGCTATTATTTCTACATTTCTGGGGTACCCTGTAAAACTACGTGGTTTTATGTAGTCGCAATCGTCTGTTTTTCTGTCTGTTTGTCTGTCTGTCTGCCTATTTTTCTGTATGTTTGTCTGCCTGTCTTTCGGTTAGTAGTTAGTCGATCGGCAGTTGCTTTGTAGTTTCATTGCTCTGACTGGAGATACATGTTTTTCATTCGAATGTTCTGTCGTTCTCTTTGTCTGTCTGTCTCCGGTCATTTTTGTGTTGATTAGTCTCGCAGTCTGTCCGTAAATATTTGTCTATAATTGATATGCATATACATTTTAGCGCCGTTGTTGTGCTGAAAAGTCCCCACATCAGTTGGTTCGTTATTAGTCTGTGGTTCTCACTGTCTGTCTGTCTGTCTGTCGATTAGTCTGTCTCAGTCCGTAAATGTGTGTCTGTATCTGTATGTATATAAAGTGGTCCGTTACATTTTTAGCGCCATTGTTGTGTTAAAAGGTCTTCAGAAGAAGTCTTGGTACACTTTACCCTGACAACCCATTTGAGAAGCCAACTCAAAAACCACTGATTAAGATTAGACTTGTTTGAATTAATTTGAGTGCGTTTTTGTTGTGATTTCAATATCATCATGAAAAACCATAATTTTGAATTTTTGTAAAACAAAAATGATCTCCCGAGCGACGCAACTAGTTGCTTGCACGACTAAAAGAGTAAAGAGCGTTCAAGATTCAAAGTTATGTCGAGAGCATCCCAGCAAATCGTGATTAAAGCACTTTATACACGTTTGACAGAATGTTATTATATAACGAATGTTTTTTACTCTTATCAGAAATGTCATTAAAACCTTTCAAAGAAACCTTAATCTTAAATAGCAAAACGGTTTACAGAGGTTTTTTTTATTAAATGTGTTCAAGAAAACATTTTCCAAACCTTTCGGTTTGACTTTACTTTTGCCATATAAAACAAGACATAAGAAAATACATGCCTCAACAAATCAGTTTCTAATATTTGGAAAGAGTTCTGTAAGGAGTATTGAAGACAATTTTTCCAACAAAAGTCGAAAAGAATCTATTCTTAGTGATTGTTTTGTACAACTACGTCCTAATTTTTAAATATTGTGTCGTTATTGTACAAACACTAAAAGGTGTTACAATTAAAATTTCCCTTTCCGTCTTTGCACTGCCTGTGTATTGTCTTTGTATATATTGGTATCGGTTTTTGCTTAGAATACAGAGTGTCGCCAAAATGTTAACATTTGGAGTAAGAACTTGTCGGCAAGAATGAAAATACACATGGGTATTGTTTGATATGCCTTTAAAGCCAGATTAATAAGCTATTAATTTCATACCCCCAAAAAGGTAACGCAGCATGCCTAAATACCCCATAAGTTACAAACCATTGGTCTATGCACAAAAACATAAAATGATATCAATAGTCTGTTTTGTTCTGCAAATTTTGACACCTTTCTTGCTCCATTGTGATCAATATCGCCAACACAATGTTCATTTTACGAAAATGTGTCACATTTTCAAAGTTGCAACTGAAGACATTATTACAAGGTTACAATACACAACCATGCATTCACTTCACGGGAAGAATGCGGTCTTTCACTGAATGGCAATCAATATGGCTATACCTTTTGTTGCAACTTTTAAAAAGGGAGAGATTTTCTTATAATGGGTATTGTGTTGCCAATATTGATCGCAATGGAGTAAGAAGGGTATCTAAATTTACGGAAGAAAACAAACTCTTGATATAATTTTATGTTTTCGTGCAAAGACCAATGGTTTGTAACCTATGGGGTTATTTAGACATGCTGCGTTACTTTTTTTGGGGGTCTTTATATGCTTCTTCAAATATGAGAGTGCAAAAGCGAAATGTCCAATTTGCATTGATTTCTAACTTGTACGATTACGAGAAACATGGTTTTGTAATGAACTTTAAACTGGCATAAACACCATTGTAACATTAAATTGGAATTGGAATTTATTTGATTGAATATTTGACTATTAAAAACAAATCCGTTTGTACTTCATTATGAGCAATAAAGTATGACCGGTGTCTTTATCCCCAGCAATATTTATGTCTAATTTTTGAATCATTAATCAGTTCACTTTTTAGCAGACATAGCGTGTCAACAGGAAGATGAAGCTTATCTTTTAAGGATTAACTTTTTAAAGCTCTTGTATTACCTGAAGAATTCGTTACGTGCAATTACCTTATAATTATTTTATATAACCATAATTAATAGCCATTATAATTATTAGTGGGATACTATTTTATTTATGAAAAGAATACATGCACAAGATATGGACGCGTTGCTAATATTTAGATCATATTATTTTTACTTTACTTAAATAACTTGCCGTGAAGAGTTTTTTTTGAAGAGCCTAACTTTACGCACCAGATATGAACTTGAGTATATAAACTTGACCTTGTGACCAAAACATTTATATCCCTATTGTCCCTTAAAGGGATTAGCAGCGATTTGCTAATCCGAAACATCAAAACAATCATCAAAACTTCATTTTTTTTTTGTATTTTTGTTACTGGGCATGTGATATGCAAACATAACTGCAAGTGGTTGGCTTGAAATCCGTGTATTAAAGACAGGCAGTACTTTTTTATCCGAGTCTTTAATTTCTATACGTGTCGTTATCAAAATTCCGACTTGAAATCAAAAAAGCCTTTCCGGTGAATATCCCATATTTTAAGCGACTATTTGGCACCATGATCAATACAGTTTGACCCAAACACAAACATGATTGATCTTTGTTTATTCTGTGATACTGTAAACCAATCAGCTGTTTATTGTAGATTTTGAGACGTCATAGCTATATGTCTATTTACTTTACGGAGACGGTATGAAAAATTTTTTTAATTTTTTTAATTTTTTTATTTTTTTTCATTTTTTTTCACCTTTGGTGGTTTGTTTTCTTAAATAAAGCAAGTTATTTGGAATTGTACAACACTTATCCCAGATGTTATAAGTTAAACCAATGTATTGTCCACATTTTGTTTCGATTCTCTCAGGCCCTATCGCTGCTAATCCCTTTTAACTCTGCATTTCATGCATTCTCAAAAACACTGAGCGGACTCATGCCTTGTTTTAGGGGGAAATTGCTCGAAGATCTAACAAGAAAAATAACACCATTGCGGTTATCGTCAGATTTTCCTGTAGGGACGTTAGGGTTATATGTTGTTTATTACATTTGCAATATGTTAATTTTATGTTTTATGCCTAAAGAGTAGTCTTTGTCAACGACGCAAACATTTGGTCCATCAACTGTGACAGGATCGCCGAAGGCACGTGTCGAGACGAAGCCCTGGGCCGAGCCGCTTACTTCTGTGCAAGCATAATGTGTCAATCAAAGTATTATGTGGTTGTCGCATGGGGGGAATGTACTTACTAATTGCTTGCTAGTACCAACATTATCTTTCAATATTCTTCAGGCCATATTTTCTTCCATCATTATCTATTATATGTCTTTTGTTTGTACGGCCCACTATTTTTGCGGAATAGGTCTCAGGCCTGTTCCTCATAAAATAGTGGTCTTGGAATCGTTTCAGAAACACCGTCTATCATTGTTTGGAGGATGAATTATTTTATTAATATTAGCATTATGGACACTTACCATGATCGTAACATCTCCTTGGAATCAAAAGAGATAGTAACGAGACAAAACGTAAAAGCATGTCAAGCTGAATGTCACAACGACTGTGTGTTACTTATTTATATTTACTTCATGCATTTCAAAATACAGGCAGAAATTGGACCAGTTCGATTTGGCATTCACATTTTTCATGAAGCATATCTTCTTTTCTATATATCAGATTGGAATAAAATAAATGCAAATAAAAGCTTATTAATCTGGCATATTTAGCAAAAGGCCATACATGCTTTTTATTTTTAAAATCAAGCTCTTGACGTTAGTGCTACATTTTTGGGACACTCCGTATTGTACAATTCCCACACTTTTATACAATATTCCTTAATCATGTTTATAACATTTTAAAATAAATTGACGGCAGAAAGTTTCTAAAATGTTTTATGTTCGTGGGATGTTACCCAGTTTCCTCAACATTGATGATTTGGAGCGGGGAAAGGTAAGGTCTTTCTTTGACTGTCAACTGGTAACAGTTTCATTGGCACGCACTGTCAGGAATTCTTTGAAAATGGCTGAATTGTTCCAGGGGTTCAAATGACTTTTTCGATAAATGCAGGTTTGGGTGCAAGGCGAGATCTAAACTTCATATAAACGTCCAATAAATAAGTATGTTCTTTATAGAGTGTTAAATGTCCTATAAATGTTTCTTGGTCTGGTTCAAGTTTAAATATGTTAAATTTCAATATAAGAGTTTTCCAAAGTTTAATTTATTCAACATAGTGTGTCTTCGGTGGTCAAAGGACCTATCAAATCAATTACATTATTATCATTTTAATTTAATCAATTAACCGCTTCGGAACGGTACACATTAACTGTACAAGGTTTCCTACATTTCTAGAGCGTATCTAAGTATCTGTTCGCATGTTGTGAATAACCTTTTTCCTAATTCCTAAAGCACTTGATGGATTTTTTTTTATGAAACTTGGCTATCCGTGAGAGATATGAGGAAGATATGACACAAACCATTTAGTGAAATTCAGTGGCCCCTTGAGGAATTTGCGTTTGAGAGTCTTTTACAAGTCATTTTCAGTCCACTGCTATATCGTTGGTCAAAGGTCACTTAGGATAAATTAAACTTTATCATTTTGATTCTGGTATTAAGCGTTTACAGAATTTGAGGTCAAAAGTCATTTAGAAATCATTTGAGGTCAATATGTGAAAACATTCTGAACATTGATGTGTATTCGTCAAAAATGATTTCATTGATACATTTAAACATGGTTACATAGGATTTCGAGTGATTCATAGTCAATATAATATCGTGTTTAATGGATGCCTTTGCTGAAAATGGACAAAATGACAAATGAAATCGTTTGCAAAAGTTAGCTACAATGATCTCCTACAAGTAGGGTGTTCAGGAATTCTAGGTCGGTGATTGACGTCAGTGCCCTAAAATTCTTAAAATGCATTTTTTCACCACAATCCATGGATATTTTATTCAAGTCCGAGGTTAAACGTCTCCTGGCGTCTATTTGAGGTATATACCTGTTATGGTAATGCCCGTAATTAATCAGAACGATTCTTGAGAGCAAAGTCACATGGTTTGTCGATGGATTGAAGTTCAAAGGTCATTACTTTATTTTGGTGTCATTTGAGGTCAATATCCAAATTGTATAATGTATATTACTCCCGTCGTCGTCTGTGCTATAATTAATGCTCTATACTTGTATTTGACAAGCTCAAACTTCATAAGAAGACTGTGAGTATTAACATACGTTGCATGTCAATGGCCAGAACAATCCAAACCATACACCTGACTACGAAAAGGACATGTTTTGCAAACATCAGACGTACAAAACTAGAAACACTAAATGGAAATAATTTGCAACCGTCTCTTTTACAATAGTGTAAATTCAACACTTTTTATAATCCTATAAGTGTTTTAACACATGAAAAATTCAAAGGATCATTAACACATTTATGTATACATGTCATTGTGCATTGAACACTATTCAATAAATGTTGAATAACACCTCGTCACTAAAGCCACATTAAATTGAGCGCTATCAGTGCTCCGCGCGTAACATTGGTTTTGCAGAGTAACTTTAACTTGAAGGTAATCGGAACAATCATCATAAGTTACTCTTTTTCACAAATAAATTTGTCAAAAAAGAACAGCATATTTATATAATATGAATCTCATTCAATAGTATGTTGGCAGCACGCGTCCGTATGGCTTTTTATATACTAAACTAGTTTTGCTTTGATTTTATCACTTGCTACAAATTCAAAGATCTGATTGTTGAATGATTTAGATTTTAAGATTTTCTGATTTCGCAAATCATACTATGGCTTGAGGCTCAAAGAAAAACGTCAACACTGTAATATAGAGTCCTTGCAGAGCAGTCAAAGGGCTATCTGACAGTCATGTCGTCAACCAACCCAAGCATGCAGAGAATACTGTAATCATCACTTCTAGAAAATGTTCGGGTGAACCCGTGCTTGATTTGTAATCTCCGTATGCTTGGATGATCTGAGGACAACCAATGTCTATGCACTATACTTTACCGGTTCCGTGAGAGGCTCCTATAGGGGCATTTCACGGAGGCAATACGTTATTTGGACCAGACCGCCTCGAACAACTCAAGCATATAACCGCTGTTAAGGCAGATGATTGTGCACTGTGATAAAAGCATGAAATTTTCCACTAAGTGGGGAGGGGGGGGGGGAATGGGAGAAGATAAGTATGCCCATATGCAATAATTTTACGATATGTGCCAGTTGTTAACCGTCCTAGTATACGCCTGGAGAGGGCGGTTTCAAAATGGGCATCCAAAATAGCCTAAAATGACAAAGTAACACCCTGAAAGATGTCCATTTTTTAGATGATATTGGTGTATTTTTGATCAATCGGTTTGATCTGGTAATGTCTTCAGTTCACTGAGGCATTCATAAGAGGGCGCTTTTCAAAATGGCCGCCAAAAATCCCAATATTAGCCAGAGAAGTGGGCGTGTGTGTGGGTTAACCACAACTCCATCGCTACACAGATGTCCCAATTGGTAATTTTCACATCCAGGCCATGACTTCTTATATGCCATGGAGTCATCGATTCCATCATTGCCTAGGGGACCACTCAAACCATCCAGTGACGTACCGAGGCAGTTGATCCAGAATGGGCAAAATCCTCGGTCGTCCCGCCAGAGGTGATTTGCTTTGAACTGACAAAATGGCTTGACGAAAAATGCCAAAAAATTGCCAAATTTTCAATAATTTGCCAAACTTAACGTTGAAATTGGTGCGAAAAGATGTTTTTTTCCTGAAGAAGAGGGATAAAAATACATATTTTGCGTTATATCGGACCACACTTTTTAGATCATGAGCCAATTTCCCCCCCTGCCCCCAGTCGGTAAACCACTGTCGAAAAACATCGATGAAGTCATCACCATCCAGAAAATGCAAGAGTAAAAAGGGTGCTCCTTTTCACCATAGAGGACTTCACTCACGGGATGCATTAGAAGGTTTCCACTTCTTTTAAATAGGTACCAATGTATCTTCTAGGCTACATGTCCGTGTTTAGGGTTGAATTCATAGTAGTTCATTTGACTCATTTTTGTTTAGCGTTGTGAACAAACAAACCCAAATGAGAAACAGGGTTTTTAGTGTCATTTATCCTCAATTATGCACTGGTGGAGTGGCATGTTGGTCTTGTTATTAAATGGCTACAAGAGCGTATTCCGTGTTTAGATGTCCAATTTAGTTTCATTGTATCAGTAAAAGTTAATTTCAGGAATTCAGAGATTAGGCATCTTTTTGCCAACAGGAGGGTGAAAAGGGTATCCTTTTTACTGAAATGCGTCAGTGGTTTGGGTGGAAAATGAAAGTGTCAACTCTATGATGACAACATGACGTGGTATATAGGGCACTGGAGGCCCGGGCAGCATTGGTCATAGCTACCTTTTGAACAGGATGACTTCTGTCTTGCAGATCAACCAGAGCAAGCGACTTTACGTACACGAGCAGCAAAGACTGCTTGGAAATGATAAGGGTGGCACTGTCCTTGCAGACGATGACGGCAAGCCGCATTCGATATTTTTTTTTATAGCCAACTCACCCAAATATCAACAGAATTTACAGCAATACGGAGTGCAAACCACAAACCACTTCGTGTGCTTTGATATGGTCGGTCGCGGTTTTTCCCATGTCGTCCTTGTCCGTTTTATTCATACAATAAAATCCGAAATAAACCTTACAGTGGAGTTGATTACTTCAGCTCCAACGGTTTTGGAATGAGAAAATCCTTGGGACAACATATACAAAATTCAGGGGCGACGTCTAAAAATTGGATTTCTTTCGCGCCCTCCCGTGTCCTTGTTGACATTACCATTGCATATGACTCAGTAGGAATAGAGGCCTGGAAATCAGCTTACGGTTACAGATCATGCCTGGAACACTACATGATAGCTTCAAAATTCAAGAAATGGTGTCCAAGGATCTCTCCAAGCGTCACTGCTGTTCATTTTGTTCATCCGGACCTTACAGATACAAGTTCAAGGAAATTGGTTATGTAGATGATCTACTTATGCTGAAAAAACACGAGTGGAAAGTATATCTAAAGCTTTCTCAGCAAGGTCATAAACACTTTGGTAAGTGCCAAGGAAAGTGGCCACTATAGTTGAGCCAAATTAAAGAGTACAACAGCCTTCATCATCATGGAAGAAGCCGTGAGCAAGATGGAGCTAGATGTATAAGTCAGCAACATAAGACTTGATTTTCAACCTACTATGAGCTGGGAGTAAAGCTTGGCAGGTCATTCTCCTGCATCAACACCTGACAGTACACTGTAGTAAAATCACTGTGCGCAGCAAGTGCAGCAACTATCCGTACAGATGTATGCACCAGGAATTAGACACAGAACACTTTGAAGACCTTGGTTGCCTACACCAGTGAGCTTTCTCTATGCTTGAAGGCATACTACCTATAATATTAGAGAAAAGCGTCACTACCTATGCATGGAGCTAGAGCCAATTCCCAGCCACCATCACATCATCAACAGAGATTCAGTGTCAGTCTCACCTAAAATCCAGACACCAATGCTCCCTCTGAAAGGAAATTGTTTCATACTGTCCTACCAAAGAGACTATTATGCTCATGTTGTAGCCAAGAGGTTGCATGAGAGAAAAGGTTAGACACAGTCTGTTCCTTTTTAGTGTGAAGTGACAAAACATAGTCATGACCCAAACGTTAATGGGAGAAGGAACAAAGGATTCTAAAACGAGTTGAGACCAGTCAATGATTCAAAAGCAAAGTATCTTTTCAAAGGGCGAATTTCTTGGGAAACTGATTCTGTCCAACAGTGCTGCTGGGACGACTTCTTTTTCACAGCAGGTTATCCCTATGGATGAAGGATTAGAATTAGTCCACCTGCTTAGGTCTGGATGGTGGTTTAAGCAAGTGTCCTGCAAATGGACACACTACCACTGCGTGAGTGGTGATCTGACATATGACCGTATGGCAGAGAACATACTCTGAGGCCAATGGGTATTGCAGCAACTTGGCGTCTGTGTGCAAAGAAGCAATTTTGAGTATGGATAGGGCATATTTCATCTATATTCTCATCCTACTATTTACAGCCTTTTTTCTGGATATTATATATGGTATACACCCAGAGGTTTGGCGGCGTCAAGGCCAAAATTTGGGAATGAGTCTGACAGCCCAACCTGTTAGAGATGAAAACACCATTCAGTGTCTCCAAGTGCCCCTCTATTACCTGCCAAAGTAGCGAGAAGGTCTGGCAAAAAAATGAAGGATTGTTGTTTTCAATTTGACCATTGAGATTATAGCCCCCATTTCACGGTTTTGTTTTATGTCACATTCAAGAAGGGGAACAAATTCATGACGCAGGAACTTTCTAATCATGTTGTTGATATAGCCACTCTCATAAAAATAGGTTAAATTACTACTCAGGGTTATAAAAAAAATAAAGTAAAGAATCGGGGCTCTCATTTTTTAAAGTGCCTCAAGTTACTCCTGTGCAAAATAGACGCCTCTACTATTGTTCCTTTGTAGGCTTAACTGATGTCAAGGAAGTTTCCATTTGAATAATGATTCAATGCTTGCTTTCAGTGATTACAAGTTTTTCTAAAAAACACTCCTGTCATCCATTATAATTCCTATGTCGATACAAAACAAAGATATGAGGGCCTTAACAAGGCTGACATGTCCTTGGTAATTACAGAAAAAAGGTGGTTAGTTTATAATTCATTTCAGTAAATGTTGTACAGAAATCAGCAGTGCTCAGATTTGCTAAGGAAGCATGATTGGAATGTTAGAGGCCTGTTACTACATCCGTCAGTAGGTTTTTTTTTGCACGGAGAATCTTTTTGAGTATCTCAGAATAACGGCCTCAGAGATCTTAAAATATGAAAATATCACCAATCAAACAGGTTTTCAGCTAATAAAGTGGTTTAAGTACAATCCCTTTATTTATGATTATGGGATTTTGGTCGGCCCATTTTGAAAGCGCCCTCTCCAGAAATGGACAATCCGAGATTGGGCACATATCTGAAAAAATGTTAGTCTTATTCCATGCTACAACTGTGGAAAAAAGTTGCGTACTTTATCACAAAGTGCACAAATTCGCCGATTATTAGGAGCTTAACACTTAACTAATACAGAGAAAATGAACCCGAAGAAATCACTTCTGAAATGTTCAGGTAAACCAGTTGCCTTGTATTTGTAATCTACCGTATGCTGGATGATCTGAGGACCAACCAATGTCTATTTTAATATAATTTACCTTCCGTGAGGGTCATATAGGGCAATTTCACTGGAGGTCAATAGGTGATTTGAGCAGACCTGCCTCCAGAACACTTCAAGGCATGCAGAGAATAATAAAAAAAATCACTTCTGAAATGTTCAGGTGAAACCAGTGCTTGTATTGTAATCTCGTATGCTTGGATGATCTGAGGACAAACCAAGTCTATTTAAATAAATTTTACATTCGTGTTATTAGGACGATTTCACGGAGGTCAATAGGTTGTTAGACCAGACCTGCCTCCAGAACAACCAAGGCATTGCAGAGATACCAAGGAGTCAACCTGCAACAATATCTGAAATGTTCGGGTTGAACAAGGGCATGTATTGTGTCTCCGCCAAAAGTCCATTCAATATAGTTTGCTTTCCGTGAAAGGTCCCATATGTCCACTTCTGATTTTTGCATTGGCAAAGGGAAGACTAATTCTTCATTTGTCAAACTCCAAAAAATTTATTTACAAACAATACACATACAAATGTTTGTTTTCGGTTTGTAGGTGGGGATTATGTGCTACCTCTTAGTCCAGGTTACATACGATGGTTTCGACAGTCGTTTCTGAAAGTATTAAGAACGGGTGAAAGCGATATAGTCCGGCAAGGAGCCACAGTCGGGCTCCATAGACGATAAAGCGAATTAGGCGTGAAACTAACGGCATGTTGTGAAGAGTAAACTGAATCGGTTGCCCTATTCCTTACCGTGTAGCCGGGACTATGAGTACGCCGTTACTATAATGACTCTACACCGATCTCTTGAAAAACTCCGGATTGGAAGCATGATGTTTTGCCTGTGAAGCTACCAAAAAAACATAGTGCCTTATATTGATGTAAATCCATATAAGAGATTGTTTAAACCATATCGTTCTCCCTTTCCCTCTTGTCTATAATTATAATATGACATGTAATTTAAAATTTAATAACAGAGATTGTCTTTCAAAAGCACCAATAACAAATTTAATACAGGTTCAAAGTGCTCAAAGAGTGAATTACAATTGAAAGCCTTTTTGCTTTAAAAGCCCTGTCTTTTCAAAGCACAATAAACAAATTTAATACCGGTCATAGCTGCTCAAATAGCGTACGTAAGTAGAAATTGAATGGCTTTAAAAAGCTTCCATTTCCTTTGTCTTTAATGAGTTTAGCTTGATTAAATTATCCAAACAATCTCGGTGTACAGGGTCAGTGTCAAGTTGGTGTACAGGGTCAGTGTCAATTCGTGATATACATGTATTACGGTCGACGGTCCAACGGATGATAATACATTTTGATTTTTGTATATGGTAGTAGGATAAGTCAAATACATGAGTAGCCACCATAGGTCAAAGGTTATGTATGTGGATTTTTTGTGCACTCCTGTCAGTGGATAAGGGGGGAGGCGCTTTTCATAATTACTAATTAACGGTGCAATGAAATTTGTTAATTTTTTATGGGTTCCTGGACCCAGCCACCTCCCTTATCCACAAAGTGTTAAACTTATATGTTAACTTTCCTGAAGAACAAAACATTTTTGCTGGTTTTGACTACTTTCATGCGTTAGCAGATTGTTTGGATAATCTCGATTGGAAAATTAGCGCAAACGCTACAACCTCCCTATTGACTTCACGCGGAGATTATAGCATAACATGAATCGGGCTATTTCAAATGAATCCTATACCCCATGGAAGAAATGACTGAAATTGATGATATCAAAATATCAACTGAAAGTTTGGAAAATACAACCGGGATTTTGGCACTTCTAACCATGAATAATTACCACTGGCAAAATCTTACTAGATTCTGTATTTTATCCAATCTGTCCAATTTTGTCGCAATATTATCTAAGCTTGCGACAAGAAAGATGCTACAATACGTAGATGTCATTTTCAAACTGAAACTCCCTTAGATACCTATGCATTTTACAGGGCGGACAGAATTAATCTGCTCAACAGCTTAGTTTCAAAGAGGCTACAAAGTCAAGTCACAGAATTTCATATAATTATAGGAGCAGTAACAGTTAATTGTGCTAATTAAATTAATTTGAAAGCCCAAGGAATGTACATGTTTGGGTAGCAATAAGATTACACATTAATATTTAAATTACATTAGTACTTTATGGACGTCGTACTTCTTTAAAAGGAACTTTGATGCATTTGTATAGAAAGAATAAGTCAAAAAGCACTTTTAAATATTGAAATATCATATTCTATATTAGGCACTATTTTTAAAACTACGATGTGTATGAATTACTAACAAAAATCTGCTCCAGGTTAAAGGTGCGTGTTCCGATCGTCTTTAGGACCCCCTGATTTACCCAGTAGTAGTATTGATTTTGATATCAGATGAAACGCCGTATTTTTCTCATTGTCGTCCTGAAATTTGAGCCCTCAAATCCATTTCATTCCCAAGATATAAACAAAAAACTGCCGTTTTAATGGTTAACCATCAATATTAGCACAGTATTGAATAGGGCTTTGCAATATGCATTTTTGCTTCTACCATAAAAACCGCAAGGTTGTTTCCCACGGTACTTGGTGGGGCGTATGTGCAAGTGTCTGGTTCTCATATCAATTGGAAAACACAATAGACGTAAATCGGAACAAGCATATTAAAATGTAATTGTAAAAACAAATACTGGTTCTTAGCAAAACCTGTGTATGGGCAAGTAGGAAGTTTATTTTGGTGATTTTTTGAGATCTAAAGAGTTGAGTGGGGTCTGATGAATTCAACTAGATCTGGTGGATTGAGTGAGACGTGATGCAGAAATAAATTGAGTTGTCAACTAAGTAGGCAATTATTATTTCAGAATTAATTATAAAATCCTTGTGGATGGGAAAGGGTTAAGTTTAGGAGAGTTGTGTTAGATCTGATATAGAAAAAAAAATAAAAATAATTATCAATTTGGCAACTCAGTGAGCAAGTGATTATTATTGAAGAAATCTTTCCGATTCTAAACTAGGCACATTCAATGGCATGAAGAGCTTACTTGTTAAAACATTATGAATATATTTCGAAACCACCTTGTAAACGCGAAGTTTTTAATATAATTTTGTAAAAAGTGAGAAAAACGATACGTGTCGTGTTCTGTTGGGTTTTGCAACAACCTATATGAACACAGCCAAGAAAATATGTTGAAATCGAAAGCTCATATTTTTTTAGAGCGAGCGAGCGAGCGAGCGAGAGAGAGAGAGAGAGAGAGAGATATCAGATAATAAAGTGAGTGTGAGTCAAGGATATAGACTATAGTGATCTTTCAATTTTAACGACGGATGGTTCTGCGACAATGAAATTGACGCGGCATGTTATCTACGCATGCGCCCATGCCATCTGAGCAAGCGCAGATTACTCGAAGCGCCAAGTTGACTGTCGGAGAACCGTCCGTCGTCCAAATCGAAAGTTCGCTATTAAAATGGAGACGACGGACAGGAAGAGGGAGATAAGGGAGATGAACGAGACAGGCAAAGAGAGAGAGAGAGAGAGAGAGAGAGAGGGAGAGAGAGCGACAGTGAGAGAGGGAGAGAGAGAGAGAGAGGGGAGAGACAAACGATAGAGCAAGAAGAAAGAGAGAAGAGCTTGCGAGAAAGACACAAATACATGAAAGAGAGATGAGAAAAGGCGAGAGAGAGAGAGAGAGAGATAGAGAAAGGAGGGTTGTGAATTTGTCAAACCTCTAGTTTCTTTAAAATTGGGCCATAACCATTCAAAAAATCTAAAATTAGAATTTCTTTGCCCCCTCAGTAAATTGCGTGCCTTTGCGTGCCCATTTTTATCATCTGCAGCTTCAAAAAGGCTCAAACGTGATACATCTTCATCTGAAACACCCATCGCATGTCTTAATATCCCTTATTCTGGTAAAGCAAAAGGTAATACAGATATTTTTGATTTTATTTTAAATAAGAATGATTTAAGATCGAAAATACGGGACTAATATTGATGAAACAATTGAAGGTAATAATAATGTCTGCGCGGATTTTCAAAATTAAAATATCATATTTTAGCTATATTGACAATTTTAGCTTTATTTGGTTCAATGAAGGTCGCGTCTTATTAAGAATTAAGTCCAAAATTAATGCGTACGGACTGTGAAATATCATATGATAACATCCTGACGTGAAGTATCATTTGAGCGTATCGGAATACCATGTTTGTTTCTTTGTTTGTTCTTAAATTATTAATTTCTACAATTATATTAAATGTCAAGTACTGTAAGTTGACGTAATTATTATGGATTTATTGCAACGATTCTATTCAATAATCAGAATGAATGCAATTGTTTAAAGTTCATGGGGATCACGTTGTTTCTATTGTTGTAATTCAGTTATAAATTATAATTCAGTTATAAGGTAGATGTTTAAACATTTCCTACACAAACATATCACAAGTTAAGCGTGGATTCTGTAAGTTATTGTTAATTTCTTCAGTATTAATTCCACAATCCCGCTTTACTTTATCTGATTTTTCTCAAGAGAAAAGTATTTCTATCTATGATTAGAGGTTCATGTCGCGATCGCCAATAGCTTTCGTCCAAACCCTAGATTTTTACCTGAAGTAGTCAAAGTTTAATTTCCAGAGTACCTCCGGTTAAATCTTAGGGTACTAAAGGGTGTTTGGTTTGGATGTTATGACGAAAAGTGCTCCATTTTTTGGTCGCCGTAGTTTTACATAGTAATTCAAAAATGAAAGCAATAATAATTTTGTTGATGAGGAAATAAAATCCCTAAAGCTAGGTAAATGTTAAAGTTTTAAAAATCGTTTTACGTAAAAAAATACGATCGCAACTTGTTATGATATTCTAATAATGAACATGTTATTAACCTTTGCCCATTGAATATATTTCATTTTCTCATCTACATTGACAGAAAGTCACAGCGAAATCAATTGTGTGAGATTCTATTTACCAGAGAGGTTGCGAGTTGTGAATTAACTTGTGAATAGGTTACATTTGTATGTTCTGGATATGTCTCACTGTTGATATAATAAAGTGGGAATCTTCAATATATTGAAATAACTGAAATTAACCGCAATGTTTAGATGGACAGTCACCGCCTTAATAAATTCTGTTTGCGTTAAGAAAAATGTAATCTTACTTTAAATTCCCGTTGTTTTGTGTTAATTGACATATGTGCAAATAGAGAATGCTGCCACATGAATATATGATTGTTCCACATTTCGTTTGCTTTTTTGGTATAGAAACTGATGGTTTTAAAGAACATCTTCAAATTTTTAAGACGTGAACATTTCAGTTGACGTTGTTTTACATTGCTATCTTCTAATTTCTGCAATTCGCGCCGATTTCTTTAACAAATATATTTGATTCCGCCTGTATGTTGTAATCAATATACTTCAAATATCGCAATAATTTATAAATGTCTATTGCACTTGACTGTGAACAAAGGTCAAACTCTTTCTTACACTCTAAAACTGGTACTCATGTGGTTTTAAGAATGTGTAAAATAACATGAAAAAATGCGTTTTGTATTGAAACATTACATGAAAAGTTGGTATAATTTTCCACAACGTTTACCGTTTAAGACAAATCTATATCTTTAAAGGGAAAGCGACATCATGATATAGAAATTATAAGTCAAAGAGATTAAACGAAATTAAAGAAACTTGACATGTCTATTATTTCGATCAAACGACTGTTGATCATTTGGAACGAAAGTTCATCTGTGTTTCTAGCAACTATATGATCGCAACACAATAATTTGCGTACTTGAAATTTTCAGTTGCTGTCATTGCAGGAGAATGATCCGATTCTCACATAAGTTTAGTTCAACATCATCAGAAGTTCCCAACATATCCACATTGAATCATTAGGCCAACATATCGACCTCGAAATAGGGAAACACGCTAGTTTTGGAGAGGGATGAACTTACTCTAAATAAGGACGGGGGGGGGGGAACGATACAAGATACCAAATGTTTATGACATCATTAGTACCTAAGGTCAGACTTTAGCGGGAATCGGGTCATTATATTTCGAATGTTACAGTGATAGTAACTGAAAATTCCAGGTACGCAATTTATTGTGTTATGATCAAAAGTTGAAATCTACCATTTGAGTAATTGACCAACGGTTGTCAGAGGTACATTTTCATTAAGTTCCGAGTGCATTGAGGCATGACTGATGTGGCTGATTTGTTTACATCAAAACGTCAATCCTTAAAAATGTGCCGTGGTTGGCTTGAATGTCACTGTAGGCGTGGGCATGCTTGCTCAGAATATGATTTAAACACATCCAGGATGCAGCATTTAATTCAGCTTTTTAACTTACTAAATTTTCTAATCATACAAAGAAGAAATTCTAAGTTCGAGCTCGCCTACGCACGAACTCACCTACTCCTTTGTCAAAAGTGCTCAACAACTACCTGACATATAAACAATTCAAGTCGTCTTGCGGTCTGATCTGTTATGTTAATAGATTGGAACACTGTCAGCTCTGTTAAATATGTCGCATGACAATATGGCTAATGCAGAAAGTATAATTATTTAAACCCGGTGTTCACGAGATCAAAAAGAGCTGTTTTGGATATTTACAAATCCATACAAATTTGTACATGAAATCGTGCAATGTTCACTTATACTGTCATCACTATAGTCAAAGCCATAGGATAGTGTAGCAACAGTCGCAATACAGCTAAGGACTTGTACTCGAAGATGCTCTTCGAGATCCTTGGGCGGATTAAGCAAAAAAAAAATGACCAGGGGACATAGAAATCGTTCTTCAAAGTTGGCAATTTAGATCATCTAGGATCTCGAGGGGTCATTTTAAAAATCTCATCCCACATATGAGATTGTACAATTCATCAACTATGACTATTGCCTGTGAGATGTCCATAGAATTTAGGTTGGGGGTCATTAAGTGAACATTTGGATTCAAATTCTAAGTTCGAATAACCGAAACAACTATAAAAACATGTTGGTTTTAGTGAAAATTGGAAAACAGGTCAATGGTGACCTACGGTTTAGTCAAAAGTAAAAAAAAAGTTCGAATATAAAACATATCCAAATAACAAAGTTAGGTATATGGCATCATGTTGATATGAGTGGACTATTGAAAAAGTCAATGGTGACCTCTTGCTGTGACCTACGCTTAGGGGTCAAAGGTCAAAATAGTCAAATACGAAGCATACTCATATCACAAGGTTATTTATACATGGCATCATATTAGCAGTCATTTTAGCGACTAACGGTTAACATGGTTAAGGTTTTTTTAAGAAGTCTAAGTATAGTCTACTTCTTGTCTCCGCCTGACCATAGCATGAATCAAGAAAGGTGAGAGAAGGAGAGATCTCAATGCCCACATTTATGTGTATTGCCGATCATTCATAGTAAATCCGATTTATGGCTCTAATGCAGTATGCATATCGGATCTAAAATTAATATGGCAACAGGTTTGTGCCTACTGCACAAGTGACGCACTGACTCTACACATGATAGCGGGTTTGAGTCGCCGATTGAAACAACAGGAAGTTGCTTGCGCTTAGGCAATATTGCGGGGAAAGAATGCATACACCTGCTGGTGCACATATTCCACACAGATGTTCTATTGTTATACAAATTCCTTTAACTTGGACAATAAGGTGAAGCCACATTGTGCAGGGCAAAATGCAACTTCCCGTGGTTTCAATCGGCGACTATTCAAAGCTATTCAAGGGTGCGCCAGCCCGCTATCAGCGTCATGTGTGTAGAGGTCAGTGAAGTGACGTTATTACAATACAGCAGTGAATAAAGGGTAATGGCTTTCCTTTGAACGCTCTTCTCCTTATACCTGCATGAATGTATTTTGAGTTTCCATATTGTACCTCTCTTCAAATTTCACATGTAAACACATTATTTTTTAAAGTATTTGTTAGTATAAGGCCGATTGATAAAAAATGGCTTCGTGTACAAGGGAGGGGGGGAGAGGGGGGGGGGGGGGGGAGTGACTCTTTCGCTTCTTATTAACTGCCTCTACAGGGATGGGGGGGGGGTTACCCCCTAGAGAACTTTGCTCCTATGCGCTAAAATGCCAAAAGGCGTTCGTAAAAACAAAGCTTCCAGGTAATCAATTTCTTATCCTTTTTCGTCATTTTTGGAAAGCAGATATGAAGGTATAGCATCTACAATGGGTTACGGGTATGCCATTCAACAAAAGTCGAAGGGTGCAGGGGATGGTTGCCACCTAAGCAGGTTATGGTACATTTTTGGACATTATGTTGCACAGTATACTCTAAACTCGATGTATGTCAACTGAGTCAATGAGACCTGTCATTTCTTGTAAAGGAGATATAGTCCGGCAGAACCTTATTCCGGGTATCCATAGCACGACAACGTGAATACGCGTGAAACAATGTTATCGTGAAGAGTCAAGTGAACGATTTCCCTATTTGTTCACCACAGGTTGCCGGACTGTGAGTCCTGGGCAGGACTATATCTTCCTGCTCACACCTGCTTGCATTTCGTTAATGATTTGACATATGGGTCTTATATTAGGAATGAAGGTAGGGGAGACAGTCCCTGATGTTAGCAGGGTTTCCAAGTAACACAAAGGTCAGAGGTCCAATTAGATGTCAATTTGCAATAAATGCTCTATCTGTTCGTCTGTCCGGCTATGCAGTTCGTTATACTTTGACATAATTATTGGGTGATATTAGGGCATGAAGGTAGGGCTGAGAGGACAGTCTGGCATTTGGTTAGTCAGGCCAAGTGACACGCAAAGTCAAAGGTAACTAAGGTCAATTTTTCGTAGAAATGCCTATGGGACCACCACTTTGGTCAACAGGGCAGTTAACGAGTCACAAATCACTTGGGTCAAAGGTAAAATCTGTCATAGGTCACAGTTTTCTCCACAATGGGGGAAATGCACTGTGTTCTCTAAATTGTGGACCATTTTATTTTTATTCTTTGGTGGAATATCGCACCACTTGCAGCGCCCCTGCGATGCGTTACACTTGTCAGAACTGAAATAAACCTGTTTTATTAAATCGTGTTAGCGGTAATGAATAACAGCTAAATTTTAATTTTTTCATGTGAGTTTGACTTGGCAAAGTGATTGGGTTGAATCTGACATATCCTGTTTTCCACAAGGTATACCGATCGGTCCAGGCAAAGAGACGCACCAATTAGCAAAGTCGCGCTGATCAAACCCATAAAGTGGAATGGGACGAACGAGCTATTTGGGTTAATAACCGATACGCTACTCATTAGCAACTCTAATTGGCGCACTGGCAGCATAATTCTGTGGGATGCAGGTATCGAGGGAAGAAAAGCCCTACGCGTTATTTTAAAGAGAATTAAGGGGTTTACATAGTGCATTTTTGAGTGGCTTTGATCGCTAAATTTAACTAGAAAATTAATGATAACACTGACAAAAACACCATTGCGTCTTACCGTACAATGTGCTTAACATATGTATTTTCACTGGTTAAAGCGACTTGCCTAGTATAAATCTGATCTGAGAGTGATACCACTAGGGTCGGATGTTAGAGGGGGGGGCTGCCCCGGCGCCGCGTTAAGCTGATGGCTATTAACAGCTGAATCTGAGGTGATACCACAGGTGCTGATGTTAGGGGGGGGGGGCGCACCCGGCAGCGCGATTCCCTACTATCTGTTATGGTGAGTTTTGCAGAACACCGGGCTCCAGATGCCGGCCTAGAGCGCGCGGAGCGCACTGTACACCGTTAAAATGTTTCCTAAGTTTAACACAACTTTACCTTTTAAATTACGGAAATCCCCGATTATTCAATAATCTTCGCGCTTTATTACCTATACCTAACAAAAAAATGACAATTTGGAAGCAGAAAAATGTAAATAAACAGTGGCTAAAAAATAATACTACACATTTTGAAAAAAGGTAGTATTTATACGCTGACCGTTAATATATTTTCCGTAATATTACGTTCTTTTGTAACTTACTTGTTTTTAATGTAAGAATACGAATTATGAAAATCGTTTTACATAAAAATGTGTTAAATAACATCGTAAGTAAGTATTGAAAAAATGCAAAATCTTATTTTCCCTATCATTTTTAAAAATAGTTTTAAAAACTCTTTTCTTCCTTTTTGTATTATATTTAGTTTAATTTGAAAAAAAGTAGTGCACACGCATATATATATTTAATTTTAGCATCTGCTGTCAATGAAGTCATGTAGTGTAGTGGATCAGGTTTAGGACTTGTAATCTTAAGCCCCTGGTTCGAATCTATGTAAGGTACATGTATTAAGTTTATTCATATGATAATAATAAGTAACTGGTGACATTTGAATGTGAACATTACCATATAAAACAAAGTGTATAAACTGGTTTAAATCTTTATTTCTTAACGTTTTCCCTTTGTTTATTGCCTTTTTTTCTCAAAATTGTTTGCCTGAAATATATCTTTTTTTTTCAACCACGTGGTAACGTAAATACAACGTTTGTATGATGCTATAGCTACAACGTGAAAATTTGGTCAGAGGATTGTAATAACGTTTTAATTCTTAATATTGTTTAAACAAGTCAAAAACCAACAATAACGTTGAAGCTGTTATTTTACGTTCCCTGCAAAGGTTTCGTATTTTTACGGCTCCGGTTATTTTACGTTCTGCATGTAGTGAGTCCCAGCTGCCAGTCAAATGCCTGTTTTTTTACAGGTTTATTTTTAACAGTGTAGATACATAAAAATGACTTTTGTAGGCACAGGGCGCCCTTAGATCTCTAAGAGTGACCGCGGTACAGGGCGTCGGACGCTGTGTAGATCTAGCTTTGTGGGCACACAGGGACGCAGTACGCCCCCTCCCCGCTTTTCAGAATTTCGAACCGACTGGGGAAAAGTATGGAAAAAATTGGCGCCCCCTCTATTGAGAAATCCTGGATCCGCCCCTGTACCAGCTGTACCAGATAATAATCATTATAAATACCAAATATTGTGGAAGGCGGGTAAAATGTGTACAATTGCCCATAGACGGTTTCGATATCGATATCAATTTCGATGAGCTATCTATAGTCGGGGACAGAATAAGGCGACCAATTGCGTGTCTGACGTAATTTGATGGTGCACAACAAATGTCAGCCGTGAAGAATATTCTGTGAACATTTAAAGCTTATGGAAACAGAAAGTTTACTTACGTGAATTATTGTGTCGGTGCGTCGAAAACCCGATTCAAATAGGGCATGTTTTGACATTTTAAATCATATTTTGTTCGAACATGCCCCGCCCATATTACGCATTCAAACCAATCACAGCCCGCGTCGCGCCGATTGACAAACCTTGACATACGCACAATTGGTCGGCTTATTCTGTCCCTGACTATAATAGACTTCTAATTTATGGAGTATGACGTATTTACCGATGATGACGTAGCGTAAATTTTACAGCGCAACGCACGACCGGCGATCGATAAGCTATTGATTTCATGCAGTATGCCTCCACTCTCTTGATCGAGTGTCCTATCCCGATTTATTTAGGATCCCTGATTGTGGCCTCAGTAGGTTAATTTTTGACCCAGCTTCGTTGATTTTGTTTGTTTTGCATATGACTAATGGCAAAGGAAGAATTATAGTTTGTATCATTAGTAGTGTATCCGGAGTTCCTGTTAGACATCTCAGCATTTGTTTTTGTGTCATAATAAGCCAGAAAATAACATAAGTGCTGATAAAATCGTTTATAATTCGTGTCAACCTGTAAGCCCCACAATGTAAGTTCAAATAGTACAATTAGCCTGGGGGCCCAGAAAGATCATTTATAAAGGAGGGGTCATTATTTACGGCAGCGGGAATGGAAGATTTGAGAATACGAAAACATTTTGTAAGCGAGAGGGGGAAATGAAAATTTCCATCAAGGCGTATCACAACAAAATGAATCGCTGCCGGATTGGTGCCGTGTTTTTCCCGAGATTTCAAAAAAAACCGTCTAACTTGAACGCCGTAGCTGATAATAATCCAATTTTAAATATTTCAGTTAAGAAATTTGTTACTGGACCCAAAAGCCCATTTCTGACACTTTTAAACTCCAGACATACTTAAGTTCAAAATACCTTAAGTTTAAAATATCAGTCATAAATCGTAATCAAAGTGAGTTAGAAACGTAACTTTGACCAAAACCAGCTGCAGCTGAAACTAGATAATCTTGATTTCTAAATTGAGACCAACATGGAAATAAATGGTAACTCCTATGACATTTTCCCCACTTTTTTAACCACGTTAGTTTTTATTTTGATTTTAGTTCATTTACAAAATTTTGTCAAGTTGCAGCTTATGAAAGTGTCGGTATTCTGAATGTTACGTCTTGCGAATCTTAAGTTAAATTACGGTCTTGTTAATGTCAAGCCGTGGAAAAATTACGATACGGTCTTGTAAATGTAAAGTTATGTCTTATGTAATTTTAAGGTACAACCTTGTGAATATTAAATTTCGACTTGCGAATGTTAAATTACGCGTATGTGTGATCACTGTTCAAATTACGTCTTGCGAAGTTTAGGTACGACGTGTTAAAGTGTTAAGGTACGGTCTTGTGATTGTTAAGTTACGTCTTGCGAATGTTAATACAAGTCTTGCAAATGCTAAAGTATACGCTGCGAATGTTAAATTACGTTTTAAAAAATGTCTTGAATGCAGTAAAATACGCGGATCTTTATGGATGTCAAGTTTCGTCTGCTTAATGTTAAATTACGCGTTTAGAAATGAAAAGTTACGTCCGGGTTACGTCTTTCGAATGTCAAGGTTACGAGTTTCATTTGGATGTTAAGTTGCGTTCTCTGAATATTAAATTACGGTCTTTTGAATGTTCAAGATACATATGGCGATATATTAATGTAATGTTACAGTCTTGTGAATGTTAAGTTAACGTCTTATGGATGTTAAGTTACGGTCTTGTGAATGTTAAGTTACGTTTTTGCGACATTAAGGTTACGCGTCTTGGAATCTTAAGTCACGTTGCGAATTTGTTAGATACGTTTTGGTAATGTTAAGTTACATATTACCAATGGTAAGTTACGTGCTTAGGGATTATGTTCAAGTTACCGTCTTGCGAATTTCAAGTTATGGTCATGTGTGTCATGTTGTATGTCAAGTTGCGGTCCTGCGATATTAAAATTAGGCCTGTGGAATGTCAAAATACATCTTGCGAATATATTAATGTCATGTTACAGTCTTGTGAATGTTAAGTTAACGTCTTATGGATGTTAAGTTACGGTCTTGTGAATGTTAAGTTACGTTTTGCGAACATTAAGTTACGGTCTTGTGAATCTTAAGTCACGCCTGCGATTGTTAAGATACGGTTTTGGTAATGTTAAGTTACATCTTACCAAAGGTAAGTTACGGTCTTGGATATGTTAAGTTACCGTCTTGCGAATTTCAAGTTATGGTCATGTGTGTCATGTGTATGTCAAGTTGCGTCCTGCGAATATTAAATTACGGCCTTGTGAATGTCAAAATACATCTT
>JAMKCH010005796.1:0-32333 GCA_023653785.1 Ophioderma brevispina
CTTCCTGATGCTGACAACTTTGTATTGCTATGTACACAGATTAGCATGTATGATTGTACTTAATTTACATGATTTAATCTTGTTCATGGAGTAAATTGGGCATGTATTCAGCTTCAAAGTCATAAGGAAAGTTATTTTGCTATGAACTGGACCTTAAAAATGCCAGGTGAGCTTTTTGGACTATTGTTTGGTGAATAATTGATTACATATGTAAATCACAATGTTCTAGGATTTATCCCATGAACTTGACTTTATTATAATTCTTCAGATAAAATACGGTCAATGGTTCCAATAGTCCTCTAAATTTATTTGGGTATAGGAAGTTCTTAAAGTATTATAATTCCTTGGCCATAAAGGGGCACCTATCAGTGATTTGAAAAATATTTGAAATTTGCAGGAATAGCTTCAAAGTGAGGAGAAAGATCTGTCGAATTCTCATAAGTGGGGGCTACCTTACAGCGGTAGAATTAAACAGAAAAGGAAGAAACACGGCAGTGTTCCAAGATAGATTCTCCATTCAATTAACGTGTTGTAGTAAGTGTCCGTTCGGGACAGCAATGGAATAAAATATCTGAGTCTGTCCTTATTAGGGTGCTCTGGTCATTGATAATTGAGGTATGTAGAATACCTGTAATTGTTATACATGGAAAAATATGATTTTGATGTGATTTTGTCGATTTGCTGATTTAGCAAATCACTGATAGTGTTTAACTTGATTTCAATGTACTCAAATGGTTTAGTTTCTAGCCAGAAAACTGACTATATTTCTCTTACTCTATTTTTCTGTCCATAGTTAAGTACTAAATTTATTTGGGTCTATGGAAGTTCTTGAAGTATTATTGAAACCTTGGAATTATGTTTAAATAACATGTGTACTATCACTAAAATCACTATGTGTACTTGACTATTCTCTAGATCACAATGTCATCAAAATGGCTTTGGGTTTTGGTTTTTGGACTGAATTTAAATTTCTGTCATTTTCTATTATTATTCGTGTCCAAGCTAACTTAAATTCTAGGGGTCATGTACTTGGTGTAAATTGTATCCAAAGTACTTGGATATGAACTTGGCTCTGTGACCTCTTCCATGCATGTGGATTGGCATAATTTAAAGTCTGTTTGGTCATGTACCTTTTTAAATGCCATCTCATGTTTCTAGTCTTTTGTTCATATCTTGATGGAAAATTGTGTTATAATTAGGTGAGCAGTTTATTTATTACATTTATAAATTTGTCATGAACTTGCCTCTAAAAATATTAGAAAGTTGCTGGGCATGATTTTGATCAGGGAAATATCTTAATTCTCTCTGATAATGCCAGGTAGGTGTAATCTTGGTGAATATTAATAATTTGACAAATGAAATCTCGGATATAAAAGCGACACTGGCACAATTAGAAAACGGTCCGCTACCCTTTCTTTTTCTAAATTGCCTTTTTGCACACATGTGGGCATTTATGTCCGTTGGCTCTAACCATGAGGTGTTTGTGAATCATATCAGACACCTATGGATTAGTTTAATTATGTTCAGCAGACAGAGGATGGGAAGACGCGCGCTGGAGTTGATTCTCTCGTCGTTCCTGTTTACCCGGTGTGAGTCAATGTGTCTGATTATGTTATATTATTAATGTAATACCAATATATGCTAGTTAGGGAGAACCCAAACAAATGTCGGCATTATTCACTGGATGTCTTTATGCTTCAACATGTTTTATGGTATGATAATTTTGTTGTGAAATATCTGTTTTCCGGGGCCTGGGGTTATAATTGAGAGCAAATTTAAAAATTTCACCGTCGTCTTTAAACAAATGTGCTGTTGCCACTTTGATACGCCATAGTTTATATTTTTATATTTAATCGTGTCTGAATCATGCTACCATTTATTATCTCAAAAAGTGCACAATGTTTATGATGGCAATTGGAGTAATGCGAAGATGCAAACGCAACTGTTAGGCCATCTGACTTTTGTTGATTTTCCACGCGATGTGCCCTCTCGAATCGCGTTCTCGGCTCACCTATCATTAGACATATTGCATATTTAGAGATATTGCTGTTGAAGCGACGGGCTCCTGTGCGAACTGCGAAATCCGGTTTAAGGGGACCCATTCCTTGCGTGGAAGATTGCTACCAGGTGGTAGTTCGGTAATAGTTGTAATAGTGAGTTGGTCTGGTCTTGAAGTCTAGCCAGGCAGTATTCAATGTCTGAAAGATGTTGAAAGGGGAGTGGAGAGGTTTCGCAGCGTCCCAGGTAACAATATGACGTTTTTAAAACGTTTTAAAAATGTACCACTCGTTTTGACGTTTGATAATACGTGTAAAAACGTAATTTGTGAGGTTTTGTGACGTTTAAAAAAAAAAAAAAAAAAAAAACGTTTTTTAAAAAAACGTTTTAAAACGTTTTCTTTTACAACCGATAAATTGCAATTTGAAATTTTAAAAACATTTCCAATAAAAAGTGAAGACATAAATTAAAACCTGCAGACAAACGTTTAAGGCGGTCTTATAAACGTTACGGGAAAACGTGCGTAAAACGTAAGGAACGATTTAAAAACGGTTTTCTAAATCGTTATGAGAACGTCAAAACATTTTTGGATTTTAATTTATAAGCCTAATTACACGTAATAATTAAAGAAAAAGGTAATGGTAATATATCGGGGCTGTATATTGCAAGGAATCTAGTGTCAAAGCAATATTACCAAGTTAATTGACAGACATAATTACTCACTTACCTGTATTGGGAATTGAACCTGGGACCCTTCGCGTGGAAGACCAAACACTTAACCACTCCACCAGCTACACACATTTGCAAGGGCAATTCATATTTATATAGGCTGGACGTGTAGCAGAAGAGTGATTGTATCTTTTTTTTTTAAAGTGAGTAACCTATTAAGTGACCCATTTCATTACCACTGAAATTTAGACACCATCTGTGCTGGCAGAATTAAATGCACGTTGATAAATAATGCCATGGCTTAAACTAAACAAAATGCACTTAAGGAAACGTTATAAGAATGTTGCGATTTCGTTTTTCTATATGTTGGTTTTGTATTTTGCAAACGTTATTAGGACATTTTTATTACGTTTTGATAGAGTCGTCATGATATCGAAACATATGTTACCCGTAACCCTAACCCTATAATGTGACATGGGACGTTTTAAAAACGTTTTAAAAACCTTTTTTAGAAGGTTTTATAAGACGAATATGTAGAAGAACCCAGAACCTAGCCAAAACGTGTTAAAAACGTTTTTACAAGGTTTTATAAGACGACGTATATTAGTCTAACCCATAACATACCCAATACGTTTTAAAGCGTATTTACCAGGTCTTATAGATTGATAAATGAATATGTAATAGACTTATTCAGAACATAACAAAAACGTTTTAAAAACGTTTTTACAGGGTCTTATTAGACGAAGAAGAAATGGGTCAATTCAGAACCTAGCCAAAACGTTTTAAAAAACGTATTTACCAGGTCTTATAGACGAAGATGTAATAGACGGATGAAAACCTTGCCAAAACGTTTTTACAAGGTCTTATAAGACAACGAAGACATAAGAGACGATCCAGAACCTAGCCAAAACGTTTTTTATAAAGTGTTTACAAGTTCATTAGACGAAGACGATATGGACCAATCCAGAACCTAGCCAAAACGTTTTAAAAAAAGTATTTATCAGGTCTATAGTCGAAGATGTAATAGACGATGAGAAACATTGCCAAAAGTTTTTTAAAAACGTTTTTACAAGGTCTTATAAGACGAAGTCGTAATGGACAATCTAAAACCCTAACAAAACGTTTTAAAAACGTTTGTGTTGCTGGGGTGTCGGCAGAAAAGTCGACGAGAGCAAAGTCTCTGTCTGCCGAGCTGGTGTGATTCTTTGACACATGCAGCAGGTGCTTGTTGTCCAGCAGGGCCTTATTAACTAGTTTGTGCGTGTGGTGTTCTCTCCGAAACACTGCAGGTGCAATGCCTGAAAGCACTGGTACAAACTCAGATGGAGTAGGACGAAGGCAACCATGCAGTAATGGTTCTCAAGGTCCCGTTGAGTACTGTGTCCAGCTTCTTTGTGTAAGAGCTGTTGCACCATGTTGGAGCGGCATATTCAGCAGCGCTGTAGACCAGAGCCAAGGCGGTGGTGCGTAGAGTCGTTGGGCTGGCACCCCATGAGGATCCAGCAAGTCGGCACAGGAGGTTATTCCTCGAAGATACCTTGGCGCATACGGACTCGAGGTGCTGCCGGTAAGTAAGCTGCCGGTCAAACTTCACTCCCAGAGAGGTTGGTGTAGGATTGTATGGCAGAGGCGCTCCTTTGAGGTTGATTTGAAGCTGGCGATGAGCCTCTTTGGTGTTGAGATGGAAGGCAGTAGCGGTGGTCTTGGCTTCGCTCAGCTTCAGTCTCCAGTTCTTGAGATATGCTGCAAGTAGGGCCATATCTGCAGTAAGTGTACTTTCTACTTCTGTCCAGCTGCTGTCTGAGTGGAGAAGGACAAGATCATCGGCATAGCCATATTGTCTAGATGTTATTTGAGGTAAATCGCTGATATACAAGTTGAACATCATGGGAGCCAGTACAGATCCTTGTGGTACTCCGTTCCTAGATCCTCAGACGACGCAGACGACTACTCTGCCCATCACTGGTCTTGGGAATAAAGCTACGGTTTGCAAGCATGTTACATATGAGTAACGAGGTGACGGTCTGGGATGGTCCTGAGAAGCTTGAGTGTCAGGCCCTGGTGCCACACGGTGTCGTATGCTGCAGTAAGGTCCACCAAGATGACGCCTGCCTTATGACGCTTTTCAAAGCTTTCCTCAATATCGTTTGCGAGTTTTACAATCTGATGGACAGTGCTCCGGCCACGGCGAAATCCTGCTTGTTCGTCAGGCAGATGGGGTTCGACGACGGGCTCCATCCGGGCCAGGATCATCCTTTCAAGGAGTTTGAAGGAAACACACAGTAGTGGTATTGGGCGGTAGTTCTTAGGGTTGTCGACGTCAGGCTTGTTTGGTTTGGGGAGTGCGGTGATAGTAGCCCTCCTCCAGATCTTGGGTAAGGACTGGTCGGTAAGGCAACATGTGTAGAACTCCTGGAGCCATTCAAGATACCGTGGGCCGCATTGCATCAGGAACTCCGCTGATATGTCATCATGCCCCTGGGCCTTTCCACTCTTTAGTTGGCTGATAGCAGAGGTAAACTCATCTAGTGAGAAGGATGTTGAAAGTGACCCGTCCACGCCGGGGGCTCGACGAAGTCTGGTGATCTCTTTTTTAACAGAGCGAGTGTGATCCTTGTCAATGTTCTTGAAACAACCATTTGCGAGGAGTTGCTCAGCGATTGAGTTGGCAGTCACTGGACATTTCGATGGTTTGGAAATTCCGCCAGTGAGGCGGTTTATAGTCTTCCAGGCCTTCCTGCTGGAGTGAGTGTAGTCGATTCCTTGGACCGTCTCCTCCCAGCGCTCACGGTGTTTCCTGTCCAAGCAGTTTGTCAGATCTGAAGCCTTGGATGATGTCGCTTCTTCACCGGGTTCAGAATTCAGGAAGTCATTGTAAAGAGTATCACATTCCTCATCCCAGGATGGGATACAACTGCGACGACAGCCACGTGGGATGATCTTCTTTGCTCTATTAATAAAGAGTTTACAGAGTGTTGTATAAGAATTGTCCAGGTTTGAGGAGGTTGGTGTCGGGAGGTTGGGCAGTACGCCGGATTTGGAAGCCCAGTCCTCTAGGGTAGCTCCGTCAGGGTTGGTATTCCTGTAACCCCATGTAATGCTATGACTGTTAAAGTCACCAGCGTAAACGCAAGGTGCACCATACGTGGGTAGAGAGTCTGCTTGAAGCCGATGGTTAGGTGGCTTGTAGACATTGGTGACATGAACACCTGCAATTTGTGTCGTTGCCCATTCCAGGTGGAGTCTGCAGGTGAGGTTGCCGGACTATAATTACTTCGTGTAGAAGTAATTATAGTCCGGCACGAAGTAATTATAGTCCGGCGTACTCATAGTCCGGCTACAACGGTAAAGAATAGAGCACTCAATTGAGTTGACTCTTCACGCAACATTAGTTTCACGCTTTATTCCGTTATCGTCTATGAAGCCCCGGACTGTGGCTCCCGTCGGACTATATCTGCTTTCACACCGAGGCATGCGGCAGACCCAAAACGTACGAAATTAATTGCCAAATTATTTTTTCGTTGATAAAAGTGCAAAATGGCCGGGAAACCTAAAGTATTTGTTTACACTTTCACAAGTCTTGGACATGATATGTAGACATTTTGGGTGCGTTATTACGCGGATTCGGCAATTTTCAGCTCAGATTGGTGTGAAAAATACCAATTTATCGGTGCACGGAAAATGCGGAATTGCTTGCAAATCGCGTTTTCTAAACACTGATTCTCTAGACACTTTGTAAAAGTTAGCCAAACCATGAAAATCCCTAAATTCTGGCCAGGACAATAAACTATCAAACACAGCTTGCTGAGAATTACAAACCACTTGAACTTCTATCTTCAGAAATGTGACTAAGGAAGAAAATTCAAGAAAATTGCCAGACAGGTTTTTAATATTTGGCTTACTTACGAAAGGACGACGCCCGACCAAGATACTTTTGCCAACTTTTTTTTATATGGATTACTTTTCTCCTTTTTAGACCCTTTATGTGCCCAACTCTCTATTTTCTTCAAAAATTTCCCGCTATAAGTTATTTAAGTGATTTTCAGTATAGTAGGAAAAGGCGGAAATCTAAAAGGTGGTTTATAAAATTTATAGTGTAAACGCGATTTCTCTGAGACGGAATTGACGGTTATGGATGCCTACTTTGAAATCGGGTCTAACTTGTACCGTACGCGATATTTTTTTTATGACCGGTTTATGTAAACAACTACTTTTTTCAGGGGCAGGAGCATTACATCAAAACGCATTCTAACATATTTTAATGTAGAAGAAGAAAACACGAAGAAAACACGACTCTCTTGGACTGAATTTGCAACACTAGACACGTTTAACAGAAAGAGCATTATATTATTTATGAAATATTTTTTTTTTTAAATAATATTCTTTAAATTGTCATGTAAACAAAATTTTAGATAGGATTAATGCAATTTTTCAAACGGGAGAACACAAATTTGTGGCCTAGCGTGGTTCCCCTAAGGAAATTCATCTGTGATTATTATTATGTCTATATTTTTGGAATATCTCCGTGCGCACTTCGATGTACTTCTTTTGTTTTGCCAGAATGTTATGTACAATTTTCTTTTTAAAACTAGTATTGTTGTTTAGAAAAATGTTTTAAAAACGAATAGCCCAGGGGTGCCTGAAAATTAGTGATTTTCTGCACACGTGCACCAAATGTACCGTGAAAAAACATAGGGTCTATATTATACTTTTAAACAAATGTTAATATGCTGTCCACTGAAAATATCCCCACCCCCGAAAAAAGCTGGGTACAAACTGGACTGAATCGAGAGCCTATTCTTTACCGTTGTAGAAGGACTATGAGTACGGCGGACTATATATTACTTGGCTTTACACGGTATGAGGAGGGATTATTCATTACCCGCATTGAAAAGATTTCCGAGGTGTTATCACCGCCACGATTCAGGTTGAGTAACTAAATACCTGTCCTCGTCCACAACTAAAACTAACCAGTTTGAATATAATAAGGTCGTTGACGGCTTAGTTTTCTTCTGTGAAAAAACACGGTAAAGTTAATAGAAAATGAAGGTAAGCGCAATTAAGTACGGATTTTGGTTTTGATAGAGTTGCTATGTTCAAAGCTTGCCCAGCAACTTTTCTTTCATGAGTTTGTCGTCTTTCTTCCTTTTAGAATAAATGATTGAAAATACAGTCAAAGCTAATTGATCACACACAATAGAAGCTAGATTAATATTGTGTACAAGGATAGGCCATTTTGTGCTTCACGTCTGAAAAAATACTCCAGTTAAATCAGGAGGTGAATTAATACTTTTTTTTCAAGGCGTGCGTGACAAATTATACCAAATGTACTGCACTCCAGATGAAAAGGAAGTGGTTCACGTGTTTTTCTCTCTGGCTATGAGCCGATTGTGGAATATCTTGCGCGCGACCGCGTTTTGCCGAAGTAGATGTGTATTCATGGCATTGTATTCACTTTCAAGAAAATGTGCCAGTTTTATGCGGGAACAGAAGGTTATTTGGGGTTAATAACTCAAACTGGAATTTACACAAGGAACGCATGGAGGACATACCAATTAATCTAACTGTCTCCGGCTGGGTTGTTAAATGCGTCTCATAACACATATGAAAACCATTGAGTAGCCATGGGTAAATGTCTCGATGCATGAAGCAATTGCAGTTTATAAACAAATGTATCAAATTATTCTCAAACATAAAGTTATCTTGAAGACGCGCCCAGTGGATTTGATTTTAAAAAGGCTAACATTTTCCAATTTAGCCGGTTTCTTTTCTCGTTTCCTGAATGAAATCGAAACCTTGATGTTACTATAAAGGAATTACAATGAAATAATTGCATGAACGAAAGTTATTATGCTTTCGCACAGTTGTTATAGGTACACAACAATCTTCATCGGGAGGACTTTGAAGTGACTATTAAGTAGCCTCGGAGTACCACCCGCAAGGGTACCACATCGCCGGCGACAAACAGTGGGGCGGGGGGGTGGGGGTAAACCTCCACTAGGTACACACGAAGTAGCTTAATCACTAGTCACCCCGTGGGAGTACCTGTATGGGTACTCCCATGCAAATGGGCTTTGATCTTTGTGTGATATTCAGTAATTTTATCCATTATTTAAAATTTTGGTCACTTAGGTTAATGTTTTTATTCCACCAAATGTCCATTTATCGGGGTGTTTTTGGTGATGCTCAACTAAATTATAGTGTACTAAGCTTGAAAATGATCAGAGGTCGTAACACAATGGAATGTTGGCGCCCTCTATGGTCTCTGTGATGCCTACAAGGCAGCCGGTAGGGGAGTACATGTGAAGGGGTACTCCCGTGGAGTAGCTGCCAGAGGTACTTCCACTACTGGTGGCTGATGTGGGTACCTGTCAGTCACCTAGCAGGCACCTGCAGGAGTACACGATGGAGGGTACTGCTAAGTAAAACATAGCTGCTATCAATCCAGTGTGGTTTTGTATACTTCACAAGTACTTAGTTGTAGTACTGCATCATTAGTGCATCAATGGGGTGGTACCCTTGGAGTAGAGCTAAGAGTACCCATGAGTAGCCTAAGCTCCTGGGGTACACGTGAGTAGGAATCTTGCCTTGTAAGTGAATCACAGACAAATCGCTGTACTTAGGTGTGATAGATGATAGATGGTCCAGTAAATGAATTACAATCACTTCAAAAAATATTAAAACACTGAAAACATCAACAAGTAAATGTTTTTATTGTTTAAAAAAAAAAAATAAGATAAAAAAACTAATATCTTTTAGATTTTCAGTTCTTTGAAAATATTACAGACTTTTTTTCAATGCTGGCTCTACTTCTTCATCCTTTTAAGGTAGACTCAGAGATTTGAAATTATATGTTCGGTTTGTATACTTTAAAAAGTGTAACGTAGAACTAAAGATAGTCACGTAAACTGCTTAATTCCAATGTTTGGATGATTGAATGGAGATTGAATTTCGTTTGATTTGTGTCGTAAAAAACCGTAATAAAATCCGGCACTTCAAGAATTTTTATGACAAAGTTGTGATTTACTATATGAGACGTCGATTTGAACCTAGCTATTTTCCCACAGTGGCAAACATAATGCCAAAAAAGTACGATTTGTTAGAAAATTGAAATCGTCATCCTCGGGAAACTTCTGAATCAGCCTTTAAGGGGTCTGGAGTGGCAGTCCATTTTCCATAGGCTACAGTGTACTATTTCTGAAACTTCAAAATACGATATCTCACAAACCAAATGGAATATCAAGTTGGAATAAAAATATTTTGAAAACTTAAACTCTTGGGCAAAATTACCGACGGACGAGTGTTTTGCTCTTTCTATAAGTTCATTATTGAGAAAAAAAATGCAAAGTTACCCGATTTTTAGGCAAAATTCGCCCATTTTTGGAAACAAATAACTCCTAAACAATAAACTATTAACGAAACGTTGTGTATGGTTATTAATCACAGTTACATACCCTACATATCTGCCAACGGATTTGTTAATCCGACTTTTAATTACGCAGATATTGTCAAAATATCAAATTCTAAGAAATTGCCCAAAAATCGAGACTTTGAAAATCCATATTTTTTTAACAATATATTGTCAGCAGATGGTTACAGTCATTCTTTCCTATAACTTTTTGGGCGGGCACTTATCTAGTTTGCCAGAAATCGATTTTTTGCATATTTTGAACTTTACTCACTCCAGACCCCAAGAGAAAACTAATATTTACTGTCATGATAATTGAAGATGCTAACAAAATTGACCAGGAAAGGTACCTGGTATATGACTTCTATTTTTTGAAAGGACGTACGTTCGTGTTGGGGATAATTTCGCGTAACAAAAACAAATCATTTCGATTAAAAAGAACGGAAGGAGGGAAAGAAAGAAACTGCTATGCGCGGATAATTGGTTTTCTCACGAGATAAACATTTTCCCCCTGTTACAACTGAGTTGTAATCACCATGCCCGAATACATCATCACCTGTCGTTATTTAGCAGAACCGAAAGACAATCAACATGGTTGAAATAGCTAGCGTGCAAGTAACCTGTCATACAACAGATTGTGTAGAGATCAGAGAATTACAGTTGCTCTTTGAGAGATCGAAGTAAACAAACAATTACTTTGACAGATTACATAAGGGTAATAAAACGTCCTTTTGCTCAGAGCAAGCATAACATGACAAATAGCACGAAGAACATGATAACAGCAAATGAACATCAGTTAGCCAGAAAATATGAGAATCGTTTCATCTTTTCTGAGTATCAGATAAATTTCATAAAATTGAACCACTTAAGAGCTTACATTTTCACATAATTGACAAGCAAGCATACCATATTGCATCGAGATTACTCAGATAAACTATAAAAGGGACCATGGGATTTGAAAGAGTATGGCTTTGAAATTGAAAAAAAAAACACACCCATCATTATTATTATTAGGGAATACAATTGTAACACAGCCATAACATTAAATATGTCATTTAGTTGAAGGAGATTGGTAGGGAAGGTGTTGATAATGTTCTATTAGTGTAATAAATTGGCATTTTGACCTGCACAAAATAGCAACAGAAATGATTTTGACCTCATTATGTTCATTATGCATTAGAGAATAAAATTCAAAGGGTAGCAGTATATCCCCTAACCAGGACCCGTGCTATAAATTTCACGAGCCTCACACACCAGGGACTTTAGCGATAAAGGTTGGCAATTACTGGCAAACTTGTGGGCAGATCAGCTGATATCGGGTTGCAGTTTCATTGAAAAACGGCATCGAGGCGAGACATTATGGCTAGAGCAAGCGGCGGTGAGAATTGCTTTTTCCTCGCTAGCTTTCAACAATGGTTCAACTTCACTGCGCTAAAACAATGGAACAGCTGAAGCGAATCTGGGCTAGAAGTAGCCCAAAGTCCGGTGTAGAAGTAATTATAGTCCGGCGTGCTCACAGTCCGGCTACAACGGTAAGGAATATGGCACTCAATTCATTTGACTCTTCACACAACATTAGTTTCACGCTTTATTCCGTTATCGTCTATGGAGCCCGGACTATGGCTCCCGCCGGACTATAGTTGCTTTCACACCGGGTTAAGTGCTAAAGGTGGGGGAACATTCTTAAAACAGGGGTCAAAGTTCATGGGGTAAAATGAGCTTGCTGAACTTGAAAAGTATGCCATGTTGTTTGTTTCAACACAAGGATTAGATTATTGTATAGTTTGCCATACTTCTGTTGTGTAGTTTAGGAAATAAATAGGGGTCAAAGTTTCAAAATACATATTTTAAAGAAACTAATATATCAACTGTTCCTCAATTCTCGAGGATTCAAAATAGCTATAGTTTTGGATATGCACGATATTCTGTATAAGATTTGTAGGCTACTAAGTAATCAAGATCCATTTGAAAAAATGGCAGTGTCATAAAATTACCTTAAACTATTCTTTTAAGTTAGTGCACTTTTTGATGTAATACAGGTAACTTTTCTGTTTGACCCCTTTATTAACAAAGACAATAGCATGTTTGACCTCTACCCTATTTTCTTCTATAACTCCATAACCAGATGACGTAAATAGGACAAACTTTACATTTATTTAACAAATGTAAAGTTTGCCCTACTTAAAATCCTTATTACATACCGAACATTTGGTCTAAATTTTAAGTTTGACAGATGACTTTAAATTCTTTTACCCCCAATAACTTTTGACCGACGATTTCAAGGCATTCCCCGGCATTCCCTTTCCTATTCTTTTCTACTTTTTGATATGTTGTTCTATAACATTGTACAATAACCCGGGAGCTAGTAGACATTTGTAACACATCTCAAGTTCAAACGGTTTAAGTGTTTAAATATGTTGACAGCCTGACAGGGACCCCTGAACCGTGATTCGTAAGTGCTGTAAATGGTGCCTTAAGGAGAGGGGACCAAGACAAATTTTTTACAGGGTTCAAAATGTTTAAATTGATCCAATCATGTTGAAACTTATACCACATTATGTGTCTAACCATAAGGATTCAGAATAGGTATAGTTTGTAATATCTACAGGCTAAAGTTTCAGAGTTATAGGCTAAAAACAGCAAAATCAATAAAAGGGGTAAATTTCAGTTGTACAGGGATCAAATTTTAAAGTTGTTCCGATTTGGATAAAAATGACACAAATGATTGGTGGAGTTCATAGGATTAAAATAAGGAATAGTTTTGTCTGTCTTAAATTTTTAAGCTCAGTTACGGATGTAGGGGGCACAGAAGGTCAGCGTCCATTGCATTCAATGGGGCTGGACTTGTTATATTACCCCCTACTTTGCAGTACAACTGAAATTGGCCTTTTTATTGATTTTTTGCTGTTTATAGTCCTATAACTCTGAAACTTTAGGTTGTAGATGGTACAAACTAATACATTTCTGATCCTTATTGTTAGACAAATAATACGGTAAATTTTCACATGATTGGATCAACACAAGAGCCTGCTTGTTGTTAACCGGCTGTCGTGAAGATGAAAATAAAATTGAAATCAGAGAATAGTCCGGTGCATATGTGTTCCCGTGGGCTTTGATTGTAATTTTCCGTTCTCTACGGGAACTTATTAATTGTGATTGAGCCAAAAAATGCAAAAATTGATGGGGCCAATTTGTTTTTTCGAGCGTGTGTTTACCATTGTGTCATGCAAATTAGTATGCGTCATACTTCCAAATTAAAACACCCAGTACTCCATTAATTTATGGCAATATACCCAATACCGTTTAAGTTCTTTTAACCACCAAATTGCCAATTATTTGTTACACTGACCACAACCTCTTGAAATTTTAGCTGATAACAAATAAAGTAATATTAATATAAATTCTAGTATCAAATCGGTATACAACCACAGCCAAATACGAGCCACTGGACGCCCATCTGCAAAAAGCCATTCTAGATAGTATGTTCAATTCATTTGGTAATTCAAAATAATTAGGCATGCTAATTGCTATTCTTGAGAACCGACTATCCGTGGCTCCGTGCAGATTAACAATTGTACCATAAGCTTCCTTGCGTTTTTGACATCGTGTTTAGAATAATAGAAAAAACAGCACAATCACTATATTCAAACAATAAAATTCGAATAAAAGAGCAGAAAACGGTCGTGAGCATGAATGATATTCATGTCATGAAAGTGTTCGCCATTTAAATTATGTGATTACTAGTATGGTGTAAACTGCAAAGTTTGCTTTTATTGTCATTTTCATTTGATTTCTTTTAATACTGTAAAAATACTGTCAAATATTGCCAAATATAATATAATAATCATTTTGTTTATTTTTCGTTTGTTTTAGGTTAGGGTCCAAAGCTCTCTTTGAAATTCTTGACAAATTCCCATGTGAAATACGCGCGATCTGAATTTCGTTGTCACAAGTATCGGCTTCCGACATTTTGTATATTTGATCAGTAGCCAAGAGGTCAAATAAACAAAATGGATAAAGCGCTGACATGTTGGCCTATCGTCAATTATTAGAAAAAAATCAATTACCCCCCTAAACCTCTGTGTGACTTACAAACAGGTGGGGGGGGGGTAGGGCACAACCGCTCGATTTGGGCATGGGATGGGGATTTCCAAACGGTAATTTGTGGAACTACTTGCATTTACTGTGGTAAATCTCTGCTCAGTAGTCGCTAGTAGTGGTACTTCCAATAACGTCATTTAGATTTCAATATTCGCGACCAGGCCTAGCCCTTAATTCAAGTCTGTGGTGTAACCGTTCGATATGCGTAAGCGCAACATGACTTATGGTAAGAGCGCCCTCCTATTAAGTCTGAAAAAGACTTGCATCGGTTACGACGGAAGTTGATACCGTTTTGGATTCGCTGTTGCTGTTAGGTTGTTTTGTGTTGCGCCAAAATTGACATTATTTGAACTGCGCCTAATTTACGAGACTGCTCTCGGGTGATCCATAGTTGTATTTCATTGTTTGTTTCTAGCCAGTTTCTGATTCATGGGAGGGTGTGTAGACCCTCACTGTCAAAAGAGTTCTTTATCGATTCTCATCAATCCTGTTTTTGTGTCTTTTTTTGCCGTAATTCATCAATCTCATTAATTTCAAGCTCAAGCGCTAATTACCTCATTAAGTTCCTTGCTAAGAACTTTTATCTCTTTTGTACGGCCTTCCCTTTGTAAATAATACGGGTTTGGTTGAATAGCAAGGTTTTCAAGAAAGGCAGAAAAATCTCCAGGGAGCTACATGTCAAACGTCACAAGAAATTACAAGCAGAAACAAAGGCGAACCACGAAGGTCCCACGCGTTATACCTTTGAAAGCATTGTATTTGTAATATAAATGTGGTGAAGTAGAGACCGATATGACCAGAAACTTGGACCTATCGTATTTTAAAGCTTTTCCTATAGGAAATAATTTTCACATCTTCAATTCAGACCTCTCTAGGGTATATTATGCCAATAAGCTTTATATTAAAAGGAGTTCGATCAAATTGGTTTAGCAACCAAAATATATACAACCAAAGTAGCCTCAATATAACATGCCCTCCTACACGAAGCAGGATTTTAATTATCCTAACCCATTTTAGTGGCGACTCCTCAAAAAGCATTAATTTATTTAGAGTTTTTTTTTAAAATGTTGAGTATTTTTTTAACAAATTAATCTATTTGGTAAGGAGATAAAAATACAGTTTTAAAGTGTTCTGCATTCAAGGCGGCGATTAGTTTTCTATGTTGAAATTATAAGGATTGGATTAAATTGCAAAACGTCCCAAAATCAAAACATCCGATTGCGTTGGTAATATTCCTAATTGATGACTGCTATTCTGATTTGATCGCGTACACACACGCACACACACATACTTGTCACACCAGCAAATGCGGCGTGGAGTTTATACCGGTAGAACACGGACATTTTTATTTTTCCTAGCCAACTGGGGACATTCAGTAGTTAGGCAGTTTGGGCCGTAGCGGTCGCTTACTTTTAGAAAGTAATAATTCAGAGTGACATAACCATGCACCACGATGCACCCCAACTTGCACACCAACGGAATGTTATACCATCAAATCGGGACATCAAAGATGGTGGAAGAATAATTGAACAGTGCATTAATCAGTACCGACCGCCCGAAACAGAAAACCACAATACTTTAACCGCGGAGGTCCCGTTTCCTGTGTGTCCGCGGTTAGGTGTTTCCCATATGTGTGTCCCCGGTTTGAAGGTGCTACAAGCACACACACACACACACATAGCAAAAACACACATTTACACAAGCAAAATAAAATTCCAAATATGAAAAAGAAGGAAAGGAAATAAGAGAGGGAAACACATACACGCGTGCGCATTCGTAGGCTTATACATGGAGTATGGCACCGTTTGACACCACACGTTGAAAAAACTAGGTAAAGTGGAGGGAAAGATCCTATTAGCGCCCACCCCTCCAATGTTCAACTAACTCTCTCCGTGCTGGGAAACTGTGTATAAGTTATAACCATAAGTCAGAGACATTGAGACAGTTTGCAAAATATTTGCAGGTCAGTTGGGAAACCATCTAAAAAAAAAAAACACCCAAAAAAACAAAGATATGGCTTGTTTGGGCCCATTTCAATGCATTTTAGGCTGGAATTTGAATATTGCTCACGAAAATAAATAATTTGAAATGTTTTGAACCCAAAAAATCAAAAATTGACAAAAATTATGCGTGTGTTGAGTACACTCGACATCCGCAGGGAGAGAGTTTTCAAAGCAACCAGCTGAGTTGGCTTGCTAGTGATGAGTGAAGGCGCTGTTTTCCTGAACGACTTTCTGTTTGCACCTGACCACAGTCTGCATTAGCATTTCAATTTCCCACGTCATCCAGAACAAAATGTCTCAAAGCAGCAAAGTCAAGATAAAAAAAAAAAAAAAATCTAAAAGCTTAGGTTTTTTTTTTTTGTTTTTGGTTTTTTTTTTAAAGTTATAATCGTACCTTCTTATATTATTTTTCAAGAGAGGAGCAAGGTCAAAACATTGAAATTCCTTACTAACTACTTTTTGGCAACAAAATTTTGGAGAAAAATCATTCAATTGCTTGAATTCCCTATACCAACCACAGTAAAGGTATTTTTCAACGCTCTCTGGCTACCATATCGTAGTGCCCACGGGTTCCAAATTCTCACACAGCCCAGGTATTTATCATCAGGGTCGTGGGGTACAATAAAAATAGGTAACAAAATTTTTGAGGTGTTTTTTAGATTAGCCCAAATTAACCCTCTCAGCCTGACTACAAAGATCATCCGACTAGTAAAATATGTTTTTTTTTTTTTTTTTTTTTTTGTTTTTTCTTTTCACAAATGAACTAAAAACCACCGTCAAATGAGTTTTTTTTTTTTTTACTTTGGCACTAACCTACTATGACAGTAAGAATATCTGGATGAAATTTCGGTAAAAAAACAATAAAAACATAAGCACACACACCACGCACACCAACATACTTGTAACACACAGCAATGGCGGACTTTGAGTTTATACCGGTAGAACTCGGGACATTTTTATTTTTCTATCAACGGGGACATCTTAGTTAGCAGTTTGGCCGTAGCGGCCGCTATTGAGAAGTATAATCAGAGTGACAAAAATCACCATGCACACGATGCACGCCAACTTGCACACCAACCGGAATGTATACCGACAAATCAAATCGGGAGACATCAAATATAGAGGAAGAATAATTGAACAGTGCATTATATTACCGACCGAAACAAAAACCCTAATTTCTAACCGCGGACGTCCCCGTTTCTTGTGTCCGCCGGTAGAAAGGTGTTTTTCCTTCCCCTCATAGTGGTCCCCTGTTTGCTGTGCTTACAAACACACACACTCGCGCTCACGCACACACACAACACCACACACACACGCACACACGTTTTTTCCGTGGATTTAATCATCTTTGGGGATAACTAGAATTAATTATTGCAAGGAATTGCATGGATCTGAAACAATGTCTTCAAGAAACCGGGAAATTTAAATTTTTTGTCAGTCTGTGTGTTAGTAGATACAACTTGTACGAAACGTACAGGTATTCGTATCCCACATGTCGAATGTTGTACTTAACTATTCGACGGGTATTCATAATGTCGAAAAAAGTGTTTGTCAAGTGTTCGTGGATCTGAACATCTTCAGGGAAAAGATACCTAAGAATGTACCATGTAAGAGTGGTTAGCCAAGTTCATCCTTAATATAAGCGGCATTCTTCTGTTGTGAGCACGATTCATTCTTACGAATTTGACGAAAGCTTGATAATTGAAAACTTAATCCCTGTACATCTCAGCATTGACACGGTACCACTTTTGATTGCCTTTAAAATATTCGCTGGATACCATACTTGTTGTCCTCTAAACGTGGTGAATTGAAAAGAAGAAATGAGTTTAAATAAGTTACTTACGGGTGTTTTTTCTGCATAAAGATGCCAGGTTCACAGCTTGCCAAACACATTTCTTTCGTACTTTGTTCATATTCGTTTCATTTTACAATATAATGATCAAATATACGGTCAAAGTTAATGGAAACTCATAGTAGAAGCTCGAGGTTATAATTTATTGGGACAGCTCAATCTAAATCTAGGCGGTGCTAAACACTTGGTAATCTTTAAACTGCATGGGCAAAAACAGATAGCATTGGAACTTCCATATAAAAAAATCGTGAAGTGCTTAGTCCTTTGCATACCGGGTAAATTTACTGAATATCAATAGGACCATTATTTGCTCGGAAAACCAATGTACATCACTTGTCACTGATATTAAGGGAAGAAATGAATGACATTTTGAAGAAAGAAAAGAATGTGGGACCTTACGGATTTGACATTCTCAATAAACGTTAACTATAATAATTATTAGTATTTTTGTGGAAAATGTTTATTTAGCCGAGGTTGTATATGCAATCAAATTTAACAAACATTTTCCTTTGATTCCTGGCCTAATATTGACTATTGAGTAATACACCAATCAGAACAATGTTGTTCAAAGTTTATTTGGTCTCTCCACATGAAACTACTACATTGAACGTTGTTCAAATTCAATTTAGTACTTGTTTAATTTGTAATATTGTACGAACATATAGTAAGTTCTTTCGGACCTCACCCACAGTACCAAGACTTTTCTAACTATTATATGTTTTACTGATATTTCAATGCTACGATTGACGTAAGTATGATTAGTTAAAGGAGAAATGGGTGATGGTGTGTCTATGGGTTCCATTACGTTCGGGCTGGAACGGTATATTTATTTTGCCGCTTCCATTTGTAAATTAACAAGGGATTCCCTGGATCACAACATTATTTAAGCTTTCATAAATGAAACAAAACATCCACAACCCACGAACTTAATTATCAAAAGTCTTAAGAAATAAAAACCTGAAGCAAAGCATTGAAGCAAAAAGGCAAAATTAAACATAGGTCACGAATCATATCCCCTGTGAGAGTACCTGTAATATAAATTATAATAGAAATAAAAAACGAATGGCCCTGGAGCTCTGGTTTCGGATTTTTTTAGGCGACCAATTCATTAAATTTCACAGGGGGGGGGGCTAGGCGTGGGGTCCCCTCCCTGAAATTTTTTTTTGGAGTGGCCGTCATGACAATTTTTTTTCCAAACCCTTCAATCTGACGATTTTTGTTCTTTTCCACTCTTGTATGTGACATAACATTTTTTCATCCTTACCTGGCAGGCAAAACTTTTTGTCCATTGTTTTTTCGCGATTGCAATTATTGTGAGCTTTTAAAACAAGCTTAGCAAGATTTGAAATGGTCTGTCTTCTCTTAAATCTTATAAGATACATACCTTTTTCAGGTTGATGTTTTGATGCAAATTATTTCTTGACACAAATAGGGAAAAAATAAAGATCTACTTCATTTGTGGAGGTTTTGACGGATGGTACAATATGATTGGCAGCAGTGTGTACCTGTAGCAATAAAGGTCTCCAATTGGAATTGTAGAACAGAAACCATCACCATGTCACCTGGGAGGTGATGGTGCATTTATGGTGGGGTTAAAGCAATATTAGCACATTTTTTGAAGGCGCCCCAATTTTCAAAAGTTTATATTTTGAACAGTTACGTGGTAATGTCTAGAAACTATACCTGCGAACGAGAATGCTAAGAGCGTTATTTATCATAAAATAAGCGATTGTGTAATAGAATTGGTATCCCAGATTGGACTAACCGGCAGAGCTGGAATTGCACGTTTTGTCCGTCCTGATGAAATAGTGCCACCTCGAGAAGATAACCTCTAACTTGACTTCCCTGAAACCAATAAAAACAACTAATGGATGAGCGTAGAAGTAAATGGCGCTATTCCCAGCTATTTCACATTTCCAGCAGCCGTTGGAATTATTATCGGGGGACCCCGATAATAATACAAAATTCCTTCGTTTGTGGACACACAGACATTTTCGAGCTTAAAATTTCACAGGTTAAGTGTTACTAGCCAGTTACCAAGGCAACCGTTGTAAAAAATCTCAATTTTTTTTGAAAAAGTGGGGGCGCTCTCAAAAACTGTGCTACTATTGCTTTCATTCTACCACAAAGGGCATTATGAGGAGTGTGAGGGGTGTCCCCCTTATAGCCAGAGAAAATTTGCAAAATGCACTTTCAAAATAACGCGATTGATGCAATATTTTGAGAGATTCATGATATTTTGCAATAAGTCTAAAAATAGAAAGCAAGTGTTCAATTTGTGTAATTCTTGTGTGCAATTTGTTTACCTGTGATATTCATCAATTTTTTCACAGTATGTGTTGGAGCAATTTTTTTTCACATTGTTTGGTGGAGCATTTTTCAACAGTGTGTGGTGGATCAAAGTACTTTTTGTGGGGGTCACATGCTTGCGACAAAACGTAACAAGAAGAGTCCGTAAAAAGGACATCTGCCCTAATGAATTGAGCTTCTGACCTTAAATTAGGCACTTTGTCAACCGTCCATACTTTAGTAAATTAGTTTATTAGTTCCATGGTGATGATGCGGGATGAAATAGTGTTTTTCAATCCTCTCCATTGCTTTACTTTAACAATCTCTTTTAAATTAGGGCCCCGAGAGTCATTGCTATTCAGCAAGTCTTTCCACACTAAATACAGGTGCCTCTTTTTATTGCTTAAAATTATATAAAATGATTGAAGTCATAATCGCATGAAAGCCTTCTTTTGTTCGCATCTTTATGCATACCAGTGCATTAATTAATGCACATTAAATTAGTTAAGTCTGAAAATACATTTTCATAGTAATTACAAAGCATCTTAATCATGGCACATTACAATAGAAAATTGTTACTGTTGGTATCATATATTTTTAAATGACTAGTGATGTGAACTCTGCAAAATACACATGAATCTGAGCTTTTTTCTTTGGGCTTTGTAAAATAAATTCATTCTTCACGCAAAGGACTCAAGTGCTATAGGGCCTATCAATAGCAAATCTGGAGAAGGCCATGTAACCTTATGATCTAACGGTGTTTGTTTTTAATGTGATTATTTTTACTTTAACAGACCACAAAAATATGGCTAAGTTAATGGCAATAAATTTTAAATCAATATGGTATTGTTATTTATCGAAATTAGTGATTTCAAGTTTCAAAGCAAATGTTTGCTATCGATTGGAGGCCTTAATTTTAATATGGCAAGGGGACCTATAGTGCTCCAGGTGTGTTTATCGGTGTTTTGCATAGGTGGCTGTGAATCTTAACACACACTTGAATTGAGAGTAACTCCTAAATTCTTTGTCTTTTGGTTCTTCCCTAATATCTCCACTCTAAAACTCTGCATGGAACTTGACTTTCATTTAAACTATTTGTGTAAAATGCTAAGACTATATTATGTTTGTGGGTACATCACTCATTATGTTCTTTGCAAAATGGTGGTATAGTAATCACGATCATATTATTTCTCATTGTCCGAATATCGATTAAGCATGTTGTTAAGACAGTCAAGTCCACGCAGCTCCATGCATTATATGCAATAAATGGACCCATATCAAGCATTATTTTATCAGACAGTCCAATTCCCAACAGGCCTATGCATAATTATCATGGTTACACCATGCCCAGATCAAATGTGATTTTGCCCCCTTGGTGATGGTTATAAAATATTCCAGACCTCCCGGTAAGACAAATTACTGGGGAGGAGAAAAAGTGAAACACTTTGATGTATTCATCACGTGATAAAGAGTCAAAACAGGTGCAATAATACTTTGGTGGCAATTCAAATGAGGATGTTCAGCTATCTGCGTTTCATCAATTGTCAAGTCAAACAGGAAGTGGTCTTGAGTTATGTAGAATGGTGGGTAAGTAAAAATGTATACAACACAGTCAGATAAAGATCAGCAATGTAACTCGACCAATATTCAACCCGTTTTCAACCATGGGACTTAATTAGGCTAAGTTAATCCCCAATTCTAATACTAAACAATCTTTTAAGTTTTTAACATACAAATATGTTAAAAAAAACAAATTTTCACATCAGTAATATGTGACAAAGCCACAGGGTTACATATTCTGCAGCATTGTTTTTTTTTACCTTGCCCAAGAGATAGAACAGTGCACCCCGTGGAATATATCATATTAACCTTGCGCTTAGATAGCAGTAAAGGCCACCTAGGATGGTTGTATGTCAGTTGAATGTAGGCTGGATCAACAGGTTCAACAGTTATAAGCTTAACACTAGTATTAGTGTATGTTGAACATGGGTGTGAACATTTCTTTGCTGTGAATGAGATACGAGCAAACACACTCACTCTCTTTAGTGCCAACGGGAAGTGGTGTACAGTACACATGGACAGGAACAGGATATTTCTACACTGTGGAAGATATTGGTGGCAATACAGTAACAGACTCCCCTTCGGGCAGAAAAAGAGAAAAAAACAAACTCCTACCCCACCCACTAAAACTCTAATGGTGCGTCCCTTACGAACAAATAAATCTCAAATTATTATCTATAGTATGATGCATATAAGCTCTATGCATTAAGGGGTTCCGATAAGTGGTTTCAGTGCACCATTGATCACGACTTTAAGAAAAAATAAGACTGGTAAATTATTTCTTGGGACGCACTGTGCATATTCTGCACTAGACATGCACACACACATCACTCACTCTCTCTCTCTCTTCTTGTTAGATCAGGGGCAATATCCATAATTTATATTTCTCATTGATAAAAATTTGATTCTTCAATCAGAGGCACAAATAGATCCAGTAAATGTGCAAATGTGCAGAGAAGTGTTCCGTCTACTGATATACATTTAAAGGTCGTTCGTTACGAAAATGGACCCAAGGTTTAAAAAAACGGACTGGATGACTTATAAAATCTCATGAAAAGACACTTACCTTAAAAATTCTTCTTTAATTTGGACTGCAATAAGGTAAATACCAAGAAAGATAGAAAAAAATAAACTCGCCTCAAATCCGCTTTAAAGTGTGACCAATTGGGGATAGATTGGACTAAATTATAAAGGTGTTCATCCTGTATATAGTGCACCCTGTGTGGTATGCTTTTGGTCTCTCCGTATCTTGTTACTTCACGACGAGTTTTGACGTCAATTCTGCACACATCCATGTATAGGCTTTACAGTGAAGATGGGTTACCACCCAAGTACCCAAGTCATTCCAAACACCATATGGTTTGCGATGATATTTGATCGTTTTGAGTGGAGCTAAAAAAACGTGATTTGTAGGCCCAATAGAGTGCTGTTGGAAAATTAATATCGTTTACAAAAATGGGCAAGGTTTAGGCTCATACAATTCGAACCACACCTCATGTAGTCAAGATTTCACAGGTAAATAAGAAAAAAATACTTTCGCCAAATACCAAAATATGACCACTTACGGTAAAATCTGGCAGTGTCTGGGGACGAGGCCATTCGCGATCGGGCCATGGCCCTTTAAGTCAATCTGAACTTTTATGAAAATAACGTGATTAATGAACCAGGTTAATAAACGTGGATGTGAAACAGTTGGCCGGAAGGATAGCGATAACAGGTGTTTATGTCGGTACTGGGATATAATGCTATAAACTCCAAAGCAAGGACCTACTTTCGTGGTATTGCTTACAAAAAAACATAAACCAAGGAATAGGTAACATGTTTTATAAGGCTTAGCATTATGGTTAGGTGGGTTGGGTTAAGATTTTAATTAATACCAAAATGAGGGTTAAGGTTGAGTTTAGGACCAATTTCGCGCAAAGTTTTACCGTGCCAAGATCAATAAGACGTTTATTGGGAAAATGTTATCAAAGAAATGTTTTCCAACCTTTCTGATAATCGATTATAACAGTTTAAACAAATTACGCACAAAAGCTTTTGAAAGTTTTGTTCCTTGTTTGGCTTAATGACAAAACCTATGTAGGGTTATAACATTTTTCCGCTTAATTTGATAGTTTAGAAATTGTTGTGGAAAATTAAGGCAATGAAAAGGGTAAATAAAACCCAGACGTCTGTTATTAGATTTGAACTGTTATCAGTCACTGAAAGACAAAGAAGAGAAAGAAGAGAGTCACTTTAGAAAAAGTGTTTAAGTTATACAATATGGTTTCACAAAAACATAATGAACCGAAGGTGCAAAACATAACTATCGATTAAAAGGAAAATCACAGCGGTGCATTGGTTTCTTATGTAACATTGGTCATACAAATATTGGAACTCACTTTTCAACTTAAATAGTGTTTTATTCCTTTTTACTAACAATTTCTCAACAGCGGCACACTGTGATTTGTGGACTGAATCAGAACCACACACTATTTTTATAGGGTCATTGCAATGACATCGCGTATTGGAATCGAATTGAACATTGAATACAAGCTATTTTTCGGTGCAGGGAGTGTTAATCGATGGATTGTTTATAACAGGAATCGTAGGCTGGTAAATAAATTAACATGGCCATAAAACAGGTCAGAATTGAGGGCCGTACGGGGTGGGTGGGGTGATAAAGAGGTCAAACATTAGAGAACATTTAAAAAAATTCTATATATAGAATGCACCTTTTGGTGATGAGGTGTTCAAAAGATCCAAGAGGATCATGGGGGTGCGGGGTTAGGTCCACCTATAAAAAAAAGCCCACTTTGTTCGAAGTTACGCACATACCATATATACGGTGTACCGTCTTGGTCATAAAATCCGAGATAATTAAAAAAATACCAGAATTACGGCAAATTCTCAGAGTTATGGTAGTTATGATTCTATGTTTTTTTAACATAAACAATTTACACATTATTTTGTAAATCTCGGGAAACAGCATAGCGACAACATAGAAACAACATAGCGTCGACGCCCCTGCGATGCAATGAATGAACCAGTTCATAATTATTGTTAAATATTATTGTTAACGGTAATAAACAAGCGACAAACATTAACATCAATGTTAACAAACGTTTAATTTAACCGTGGTGTTAACTGAAAAATCATTTAAACAAACATTAACATCAATGTCATTAAACCTCGGTCATACCGCGGTTAAGGAAAAAACATTTAAACAAACAAACAAACAAACAAACAAACATTAACAAAAATGTTAATAAACCTCCGTCATACCTATAGCTGCACATAGAAACACCGGCGGTGTTAAAGTAACACCTATCGGTGCTCTGGTAACACCAACGCGTTTGAACTTTCACAACCTAGTTTTTGCATTGTACAATAATAGGAAATTATAACGTCTTTTTTTCAACAATAGAGTTCAAAGCGCACCGAAAAGAGCGAAATAAAACGCGATACACAGACAAAATTAATATGGATGCAAATGAGATTTCAACATTTTTTGCGAGTATGCCTCTCGGATGTGTTTAGGGGGGCATTCCACAACTTTGCAGCACCAGCATAGAAGAAGACCAATACAATAGCAACTTTAATTGTGTATATGAAACTAAAACTGACGCGCACTATACATTACCAGTGCACAAATAGATTTTCAGATATTGATGCTATAATCACAATAACGCTTATATTTTAGATTAAAAACGGCAACAAGTGATTTCAACAGTGTAAATATTTTTTTAATGCGCGTGGTTTGTCTTAGATTTTTATGAAATGACTACATTGCGGTTTAGAATTCATTAAACCATTGCTACGACGTCATTTCTTTGTTTACCCTGTTGATTATTTTCTACGAATCCACACTTTTCTGCACGAATCTACAGTACACTATAGATTCGTGCCAAAAAGTGTGGATTCGTAAAATAATAATCTACACTTTAACAATGGCAAGTTGCATTAGTGTACAAAAGCAACAACAGAAAACTATCATAAACATCAAGTAATAACGTTAACATTTTCTCCCTTTTTTAGCTATTAATGTTCTAGTCAGTGGCGTAACAGGCGGGGGGGGGGGGGCAGGGGGGCAGGTTGCCCCCCCTGACGACTTTGGCCGGGAAAAAAATTGCGAAAATCATGCTAAATCAGCCGTTTTAGCCCTCTGACCGGGAAAAATTGGCCTTTTGACCCCCCTGAGAGGGAAAATTTCCCAAGACTGGGAAATTTGCCCCCTCAGAGCGGGCAGGCTCGTTACGCCACTGGTTCTAGTATTACGTGCTTAATTTTGTGCAATTATGATTTCTTTATCTTTTTAAGGAATATCATTTTGGTTCGTAATTTTGTTGCTACGTTTAAGAAATGATTTATATAATGATGTATGTGATTTATATTTGTCATTTCTATAAATCGTACCTGTTATTTCAGTTACTTTTTTATTTTCAATTAGCCCAGTGACGTAAAATCGAGCAGTTTGGAAATGACTCATAGTAGGCCTATACAAGTTACCATTAATATTTTATTTTTTGTGTGTTTGTTTGTTTGCATTTCTATTTAACTTTAATTTCAATTAATTTTCTTCTGTATAATGAGTAACAATTTAAGCCTATGCTAGGCTTACAATTTCATGTAAAGATTTTTTTTTTCACTTTAAACGCATCATGTGAAGTTAGATAATTGTTTATTTGTTGTATTAAGGATATCGTTTAGAGTTAACAAGCGAGTGTACATTGCCTTGGAATGTTGCAATTACGATAATTGGTTATTATTCCTTGTTTCATCATTTTACGGTATATGAATATGATAATGATAAGGTATTAGGTAAATGATTAGGTAGGTTATTAATCTGTTCTCTATCGGAAAACGGCAAAATTGCACTACGCCATGATCTGTCTACAATTTAGTCCCTATAAAACATCGTTTTGACTAGTTAGTCAAATATGTCTTGATTATAGAGTTATGACCCAATTCACATAGTTATAGACTCAAATGTAGAAAGTTTACTAATTTATTTTTGCATGGGGTCCTATATATAGGGCCTTTCAAAATCTAGGGATGCAAAGGAGGTCACAAAATGAGGGGGACTTCAGGCACAATTTATCCATATTAAATATTCTGAGGAAATTTACCATGCAAACACAATACACATTATATTTGACTTTTATCTTTTAATAATATGGCAAAAGGTTATCTCAGCTCCGTTTGCCCAAAACCCTGTATTTGAAATCAAAGGCTCTGTGTTACCCATTTTCCCCCCGGTATTTCCTTTACTCATATTTATCGGCCATTATTTATTTGTCGATAAAACACTCGAAAACATTTCAAAATAGCAATGTAAATGAAAACGATTTTAAAACCTTTATACCCGCCTGAGCGCCTGAAGCTGAGACAATTTCTGGCCTAAAACAAGAAGATCACGCACCTGAGGAATGTATTTTGACATGTCCCCCCCGTATATCCTTGACCTTTTCCGGAGGAATAGTACAATAATTCCAAATCACAACTTGTCGCTTGTAAATTACCGCTTGGTAAATATATTCCAAAGTATGTGATTCTGCAGTGAGCTGGATATCTGGGTTTCTTGAAATATTTATTGTTGCCGTTTTCTTCAGTAAATAAACTTCCCGCAAGTGCTTTCGAAAATAGGCTTTACTTTGTAATTCCAAGATAACGTATACCCACCATATATACATTGGTAGTAAATTTAGACTAGCCCGGACAACAAGACACGCACATGCATGTGCATAAAGCAATGGCCACTGCAATACTAAATGCTCATTCCTACATGCACTGAATCGTGGACCTAACAAGGGCACTATTGACGGCTTTCTCAGACTCCAATGGATATGCAAAGTTACAGAATCCACATTTATTCAAAGGTTAATACAGGTCATTGATTCTGATTTTTGAGCTGGTGTAAGTCAGCTCAACCAGCTTCTCGTTTAGCAAGCAATCTGGATGTACATCACTTGTATCAGACTCAAGAATAATTGTACTTTGAGTGATAAATAATTCTTTATCGGACTCCATTTTATCTGTTGGAGGGAAAACACGACCACGACAAATGCAATTTATTCCAGCGCAAAACCATACTATCCATTTAGCAATGGACTATTCAACGCTTGTGCTTGATTTCCGTACCAATAACCTAACTGAAGCACATGTATTATGTACGAATCTACATGTATACAAATAACAGTTGTAAGAATTTCGTATTGAACAGTCGTTGTAAATCCGAATCCACAGTTAATACAATAACAATGTGTGTTTACAGCAAATCAGTTTAACCATGGTTTAATGTTGCTTTATTTTACAGTATTGACTAATCGATCATATATACGAATCTACAGGTATCCAAATAAGAAGTGTGTTACAAATCACTTGTGTAACAATTCAATTGCGTATAAGCACATGCATAAAACAGGCAACTGGAATCCCAGGTATACAAATCCTTCTGCGCGTAATTGCCTGTAAAACTTTTTTATTAAAAGGCAATGTTTAAGGGGTTTGGGTCATATAGATCCCGCCAAATTTCCTTTCAAACTTCCGCATAAATAATGTTTTCATCGATCTGATCGAAAATTCAAGAAAAAAATCGGGGTCACCGTGGCACTTTTGAGTTAAAACCATTTACAAAATCACAGTTTTCGCCAAAATTAGCTACATAAGTCTTTGGAAAAATCATTTTTTCGAGGACAATTGTTGGTTATAGGCTAAAAATTTGGGATTTCAAAAATTTCAAATTGTGTATTTTTTTTATATAAGTTTGCGCACTCATGTCAGCTTTCTAATAAAACAAAAAAATATGGGGCACCGTAGTACCCTTTGAATATTCATGCAAAAATACGATTTTTCTATGAAAAAGTTGTGAACCTGCGACATGTTAGTAGCGTACAAGCTCCGACAAAAAACGCGAATAATAATACGCAAATGTTTGAGCGCGTGTCTCTGAGTGTTGCGTGACCAGCGATTATCTGGTATCATTTCTTTCGATTTAGGCCTATAGCATTCGCTTTCACTTTTTATCTTTTATGTTATGAATCTATAATTTCGTGTTAATCATACTTTTTGTTAATCATATATCTGCAGTTTGTGACAGAGCGTCCCGGCATCACTCCCCGTTTAGAACCTATTATATTAGGCGTTTTGAATAGATTTGTCTAAAATGACCGATTTCAATGAGGATTCTTCACCTAACCCCTCGAATTAAAGCCACTATCTCAGCGATTTTTTTCAAATGTAAACAACGCGCCCCCTATTGTTCATCAAGTGCATGTTTTCGAAGGCCCACCGTCCACCGTCCCACAAATAAGCAGTAAACTGTTTTCCGCACAAATGAATACGAACCCAAATTCGGAACATTGGTATGCCTAACTAAAGCTTTTTTTTTACTGATTATAAATACGAATTAGGCTATACCGCATATATCTACATATGACGCATTGAACTAATCAATATACATTTATATTAATTTTTCAAACAGTGAAGATAATAATTATATTATGGAGGAATGGGGGACTAACCATAATCACGAAATTCATGTAATTTGGGCAAATTTACCGGCTGAGACTAAGGGGACAGCCACAAGACTCTGTTCGAGACCAATGTGCGGACACCGCTCTAATGGGGAGGGCCAGTTTCCCCTCCTCCATTCCTCACTGCCTCCAAGATGTCGGGGAGAAACACAATGAAGAAAGGATGGTTCATGTTCAAAGGTCCCATGCATCCACCATACTCGCGCGCTCGTGCGTGAAGAATGTTTTTATTTTGCGTAAAAACTCTTGCTACGCGGGATGTGCGTTCTTGTTTGTTAAGCGCGGGCAATCGACGCTTCAGGCTGCGGAAGACATTTCGGAAGATATTGAGGCTTGGAACGATGCCAAAAGTTGATATATGACCACAGATATAGATATCTGTGTATATGACCCAAACTCCTTAAGTCGGAGAAAGCACTCGAAGTCATTGATTCGTGCTATCCAAATCCCCTCGCTACGCTCGGGGATTCGGAAGCACGAATCAACACTTCTCGCGCATTCTCCGTAACGGATCGCTGAATAATACGGTGTAGTGATTTTAAGGTGTTGTACAGACTGTCCCAATAAAAACTATACAATCAAACTAAAAATTATACAAAATATAAACTGTTCATTTTTGCCAGATATTTTGACTTTATTTGTTAGACAAGATCCTAAGCTAAATCATCGCTTTTATTCCATCCAATTTGATGGACCCTAAGCGGAGATATTGTCAGTTGAACACAAAGGATAAAATACCGCCAGTTTCGCCTGAAGGTTCAAGAAACTAAAAGTATAAGGCGTGTAGCATCATTGTGGGATTAAACCCTTTTCAAACAAAAGAATATTGTACAGATCAGAGTGAATGTATTATCATGCATTGAACTAATCAATATATTATTTTTCAGTGAAAGCACCAGAAATTATTATGTGAGGGACTCACTCTCAGGGGGACAATAATCTTGACATATATGGGAAATCTGGGGAATTTGACTGCTGAAACGAATGTAACAGTCTACAAGTCTGTTGAGGTACAAATGTGTGGACAACGCTCTAATGTGGAGGGACAACTTATCCTTCTCCTATTCCCCACTGCCTCCAAGATGCCAGGGAGGAACAAAATGAAGAAAGCAGTGTTCAACAAAGAGCAATAAAGGAAGGACGGTTGTGTTCGAAAGTCTCAGGTTACTTTCAACAAGGGTGTTTTTATGGTTCTACCTTCTGCTGAAACCTGGAGTAAAGCTGAGACAACAAGACTGTTTGGAATTGAATTTTCCAATGCTAAATGTATTTATTAGCAATTGCGACATTATAAAGTTATAAATTATGTTATATCACGAGAAGCAGCACTTTATACCTACTTTTTATTTTAATTTTCAATAAAGAATGTCTTGAAGGTGATTTTCAATGCCAACTTTGTTGATATCAGGATAGCCGAAACTGGCCCAACAGGTTTTTCAACTGTCTCGGATAATTAGCCATAACTCCTGAACCAGACCCCCAAATTACACCAACTAAAAATCTCATAAAAGCTGCAACACTCCTAAAAAGAATCGGTAAAACTGCAGTTGAGATGAACTTAAATTTTTGGCCAAAAAAATTAATCTTGATTGTATAGTTTTTTTGGGGACAGTCTGTATAAGTTCATAATTATTGTATTACTATAGGACCAAACAAAAGTTTGTGTTAGATGCGCTATTTTTAATGTTAGAACGCCCTTGAAATTTAACTTGTTACGCTACTAAATTTGATGTAATTTGCCAAATTACTCCCTTTCTTTCGTGGTTCCCTTCAGTCTTAAGGATTTCCAATAAAGACAATCATCCAATATTAGTCAGCATCTTATATACAGGACAGCCTGTAATACAATTTGATGAGGCCACTTACATCGATCACTTAAGATTATCAGATTAAAAGCTATATTGTGCGTTGGAATGCCAGGAATAAATTTTGTGTTCAATAGGAAATTGCTGGCTATCCACGGAAAAGCCATACAGACTAACTAGCGCACATCAAGTATAAAGTGGGCAATTTTTGGTTTGATAATCTATAAAATGAAATACTTTGTGTATTCATGACATTCCACAGGGCGGGGGAACCGTTCATTCAGAAGATCCTCTATTCAGAAACTCGTTACCAGGAGATCCGGTATTTCAGAATTTGGAATAGTGGGATGATTTTCTTTTAATATGACCCGGAGTACCTTTAGAATACCCTACCATTTTTGAGGCGCCGCGAAGCTCGACTTTTTTAAAAATCGGAGCTGCGGCGGCGCCGGTGATCCAGAGGAAATATGGACATATATCTACTTTAGAATGTGTTATTTTACACGCATTACATTGTTATAAAAAGCTAAGTTCTGGAATCATGTTCTGTCGGCTGCGGTCATGTCGCGAAGCTTGAATGTTATAAGTATGATCTTTGTAATTTTAAGCTCTAGGTTGCAGCCACTGGCAGCGGCGGCGTCGCGAAGCTTCACCCTTTTAAAAACGTGGCTGCGGCGGCGCCGCGAAGCTTTGGGCTGCAGCCACTGGCAGCGGCGGCGTCGTAAAGATTTATTGCTGGTAAAATGGGCGAAATCGGGGTTGAGTGTAATTTTGAAGCTCAGGGTTGCAGCCGCTGGCAGCGGCGGCGTCGCGAAGCTTCACCTTTTTAAAAAGGTGGCTGCGGCGGCGCCGCGAAGCTTTGGGTTGCAGCCGCTAGCAGGGGCGGCGTCGTGAAGCTTCACCTTTTGAAAAACATGGCTGCGGCGGCGCCGCGAAGCTCAGGTTGCAGCCGCTGGCAGCGGAGGCGTCGCGAAGCTTCACCTTTTTAAAAACGTGGCTACGGCGGCGCCGCGAAGTTATGGGTTGCAGCCGCTGGCAGCGGCGGCGTCGCGAAGCTTCACCTTTTGAAAAACGTGGCTACGGCGGCGCCGCGAAGCTCAGGTTGCAGCCGCTGGCAGCGGCGGCGCCGCGAGG